>JBAMJV010001933.1:0-80734 GCA_037951105.1 Echinarachnius parma
ATACAATGTTACTAAGAGCATTATTATTATTATTATATATGCGTATATATATATAGCGATAGACAACTTGTCTAAATCTATCCTATGATTGAATGGTTGTCTATTAGCTATTGGATGTTGTACGTTACAACGTGAACGATTTTTATGCTTTGAATCTTAGGTAAGATTCAGTAAGACAGGTTAGACATTCAACATTGAAGTAGGTAACAAGCGACGGGCTGGAATTCTCCCCAGGGAGTGGAAAATGTGCACTCTGTGTGCAGGAACGATAGAAATGTGTATAAGTTGACCGGGGTAATAATAATATCGCTTAGAGGCTCTTAGACCGAAAAAATCAGTCTATTTTCCGAGGGTTAGGTCCACTGAGACTGTTGTCTTGTTTCCGTTATCATTTTACACTATCTTATTCCCTCTCCTATTATGACGTCATAATATTAAAGGACCCCTCCAGAACGAGATGGATTTTTCTGTCTAATAAGAGGCTCTTTGCTATTTGCACTCTCTAAATATCTATTATTATTATCATTATTATACATACAAAATGACCATGGTTATAATATTTGGTATTTCATCTGTATATACCTATATAAAAGAAAATCACTTATAGTTACACTTATATACATTCAATAATATAAAGGTATGTAAAGCACCCATGTAATACATTTATACTGGTAATAAATGTTTAATAAGAAATAGTTCCTTATCATTATTAGAAATAGGCCTACATACAATTTAGATTTTTAATCATCTGACATCGTTATGACCTCAGTTTGCTTATGTTAAAGGGGTAGTTAGGTTTTGGTAGAGAGGGCGCTGCACGAAATAATTGTTTTGTGAGGTAATGAAAAACTGAGTCAAATTTGAAAGAGCATACAATTTCAATGACAGAAGTAAGTTTATTTAATCAAAATGGGTTCAGAAATGGCGGAAAAATCAATAAATATATCCGATCGGAATATAATTTTTGAAGAAATTTTTTTTATTTTAAAAGAGGTTTCTAAATATTTGTTGACGATTTCACTATTTAATCATTATTCAAACAAAACATCATATGCATCATTTTGTATGAACAATGGTTGAAACCAATGCTTTTTTTTTAGAAAGCGCCCTCTTTTGTTTTAATGGCTCTTTATGAATGATAACATGCTTTTTATTTAGTCGTTTGTAATTTTCTATATCTTTTGAGCAGTGGAGTTATAACTTAGTTTTTACATGTTATTGTGCAGGTTTGGGTAAAGCTCAGCCTATTACCCAAATTGTACTACATGTACCCCTATATGTTACCTATTGCAGTTATTGCAGTTATTGCATTGTTCTTATTAGACTAATGTACATAATTATAGTTTATCCAAAATATCCAAAGATTTAGCACAAATTGTGAACAAAATAAATAGGGCCTAAATTGGATTAGATAGGCATGTTGTTAAATAATGCCGATTCTGATGTAGAATAATTATCTTTAAAAATACGACTTGAAATAGTAATTGAGATGAATATTGTGAATGGTGTCATTGCATTTGTGCATGTTTGCGTATGTGTGTGTGCGTGTTTGCGTATGTGTGTGTGTGTGTGTGTGTGTGTGTGTGTGTGTGTGTGTGTGTGTGTGTGTGTGTGTGCGTGTGTGTGCGTGTGTGTGTGTGTGTGTGTGTGCGTGTGTGTGCGTGTGTGTGCGTGTGTGTGTGTGTGTGTGTGTGTGTGTGTGTGTATGTATGTGTGTTAGTGTGTTACAGTGAGAGAGCTCCGAGAGGAAATAAAATTATAAAATATCGCCGTTTGCTGCTAACTCATCTTTAATTGTGCAAAATAAATCAAGAGTCTAATACGCAATTTTGTTATAACACTTTTGAAACCATGGATATTTTCTCATTTATACTATCTATGTAATATTATCATAATGTAATGCAAGGAACTAATTAAAGCCACTTTCCCAAAGCAGAAAACAATAACTGTTATTTTGTCATTTATTTCTTCATTATGTATTAAGTATTATTAGTGTATATGTTTCCTGCATATTTAGTGTGAATTTATAGACCATGCAAACGTTCACACTTTATATATCTAACTATACACTTTTTAACTATTAGATAACATTCAATCTTTAGTTGTCTGATTTGAAAATGAGCTGATTTGGCCCATTAGAATGACGGGTTTGTTTTTCCATAATAAAATGGTAAATTCACTGATTTACGTTTTGAAATTCTCAGGGTGGGTGGGGGCTGGGGGCTGGGGGGGGGGGGGGGGGCTGGGGGTGCAGTCCCCTTATAACCCCAACCCAAATCTCATACACCTTTGTCTGTGTGCAAATGTGTGATACTATTAACATGGCAAGATTTCCATTTTGAAAGAATGAAAGAAATGATTTTGAAGAATGAAAACAAAAAAATAGAGAAACACTTTTTTTTTCTTTCTAATAGGCTCTATTGCAGCTTCCCAAATGCTGAACTTCTTTATTCATAATTGTACATTTCCCAATTGTCTTTTATATGTAATATACCGTATACATAAAAAACATATTTCATAAATAATACATTCTAAATATAGTGAAATAATAATGATACACACGTACATGTACGTGAACTATACAAATAATGGAATGCTGCGAATGAAAACTATACAGGTTAATTAGATTGCATACATAAGAATTTCTACATAAATTAAGAATCATTCAAACATTTTCTTTGCTTCTGGTCGCACGACCTAAATAATATAATTTACACATGTTTAATTTGTAATATTCAATGAACAAATATTTCTTCATTATTTGTATATATGTATTATGGAATTATGTTATAAACAAATGGAATCAAAATCAAACCAAACAACATGTATAATTACCTAGCTGCACAATGGCCCTGGTTTTGCCCAAGATATCGAGTAAGATTGTCAAAATCCATAAAATTTACTTAGAACTAGTCACATTAAACATTGTATTTGTATTACCCATAGAAGAATGCCGAACCGGTTTCAGTTTCTCTGAAGATGTGCATAGGCGTACCCAGAGGGGGGGGGGTTTGGGGGGTTCAACCCCCCCCCCCCCCCCTTTTGACAAAAAAATGGCTGTTGGTCTCGACCGTCATAAACCTGATCTCGAAGTCGAAAATTTTCGAAAAACTTGGTCTTGACATACAAAATTGCGACAATTTGGACCAGCCCTGGTCTCGGCTTCCAAAATTTGCGACTGGAGCTGGTCTAGACTTCGAAAAATTTCAGCGGTCCTGGTCTTGGCTGTGAAAATTTTCTACGACTACCTCCCCCCCAGCTGACAGGATTTTATCAACCGCTGGTTCCTGGTCCTGGCTACGAAAATTGAGACCGGTCCTGGTCTCGCCTTCAAACAAATTCCAAGACTACCCCCCCCCCCCCCTATTCCCCAAATCTAAATTCATGTAGGGCCTAAGTACAATTTTCAAAAATTTGAGGTGCGTTTTACCCCCCCCTCCCAATTTTGTTTTCAAATTATTTTGTGGGGGGGGGGGGGGGGGGGGAGGCCTAACCTCATATTGTGCCCCCTATGGAAATAAGTAGTTGATTTTAGATTTTCTGATCTTTCCAGTACAAAATTATGCCAATTCATACATTTTACTTAATAAACATGTATGTCCAAAAGGACACAATGTCCAAACATCAAATTTCATTTACCAAGATCATTTGTAAAGAGATAACATTAATATAAAATATCGAGCTAGTACTGATTATAAAAGTATCGAGTTAGTGTACACCAAATACTGCATATAAATAAAAAACAATACATAACATTGACCACAAACAACTACATTCATGTACATGTACATTTACCTAACTAGTTCTTTTAAGGGAACGAACACCAACAAAGTATGGTAATATTTTGATACATGAATAGTAACAGTTTTAGTAGTCCCTTCTACCAACAAGTCCACCAACTAATTCTTTGAATTAAAAACTCATCACCATACTAAATAATGTGTTCATGGGTCTGCAGAAGAAAACTTGTCTATTGTCGAGGACGTACACATTCTATTGTCTCTGAATGTACACGTTGTATAGAATTGACACACTCTCAAACGTTTTGCGCCCATGGAATGAAAGGCCCCCTTAGGTTCTGTAAATTTGTTGGTTATTCGTGGCATTGTTTATGAATTACACAACCTTTTGTAAAGTGATGGACATATGTTTAATATTTAAAAAACAGTACCAATATATAAGTGTGTGTTCATGACGTGATTGTCCCATTAGCTTGTCTTCCACCATCGTGGTGATCAATTTTATCATTTTTGTTTCCGTATCGACCACATTCTTATCAGTTTTATTACTGCTGTCAACAATCCTAATCCTGTAATCCTCTGCCGAGACATTAGCGCCCAGGGGGTAGAGATAAGAAGTGCCAACCTTGATACAAATATACTGGATGCAAGCTTGAGCTCAAAAATCACTACCGCTCCTCAGCCCTCCAGGAGCGGTATTCAGCTAGCTATAGAATTACCTAATGTTGTTCTTTACATGGTGATTCCCTTTCATATATTTTAACATATTTATCCTACAGTAGAACCTTGTTATTAAGAGCCACAATATAACAAAAATCCTCTAATAGGGGATTTAGCTGGGCCCATATTCATAAAAGCATGCTAACTCAGTTTCATGCCAAGTGCCAAGTCTATTTTGGATAATGTGATTATTATGTGTTAAACATACAATCTGTTAGTCACTAACTAGGGTTAACTTAGTACGTACCTTAACCCTATATAGCCCGGGGGGGGGCTAAAATGGCCCCCCCCTCGACATTTTTCGCGATAATTTTTTAACGCGAAAAAAACTCGCGCTGAATTTCATGACTTTTTTCTATTGGGTCTTGCGCATCTTTTGAAATAAAATTTTTGAAAATCGGACCTACCGTTACGAAGTCACGTGACCTTTTGTCTATGCATGTCAGCCCGAAAATTGCTAAATTTCATGATTTGTGTACAAAACATATGGAAATATCAGTTTTCATAAAAAGAGATATATCACTGGTTATTTGGTCTTGTTTACATGTTAGGTGTTTGTTTTGGGGTTCAAAGTAGTTGATTTATCATTAGAAATAAAATAAACCCCCCGGGCTATGCATTTTCAAAATAGCCCGGGCTATATAGGGTTAAGGCTAAAGCAGCCAACCCTAGTTGGGGACTAGGAAAGCTGTTAGGAAAGCTGCTCACTAAACTGTATCATTTGAAATACACTTACCATCATTTGCAAAAGTTTAAGACCACCTGGGAATTTGTAGGTATTTCAATAATTTGGAATGCATTCTTTTGTCTCATTGAATGATTACATAACATGTTTACTACAGCGGTCAGTAGCACAAGAGTAATGGTATAAGCCCATATGAATGAGAGTTTTTGCCAAAGCAGGTCAAGTATGTCTGAAAAATAAATGTGTTTAACTTTGTTTTTTCTTTGAGTTATTGCATTTTGGAAGGGTGGTCTTAAACTTTTGCAAATGATGGTAGCATGGAACTAAGCCAGCAGGAGTTTTTAATGAATACAGGCTCATTTTGTATATTTAACCATGTGATTACAATATACCTTATATTTTTAACTGGACCAAATAATACTTCCATCTTTTTTTTTGTTTACCCTCATGCATATATGACAAGATACAGGTAATTTGTATCATCAGAAGAATATCCCATTATATGTGACCGGCTATAGCAAAACCCTGGACTTGTTGGTAAAAATAGAAATTTAGATTTTCATACCAATAGAAAGGCCTCATCACAAGCTTTAATTTGATGCTTTGTTCTAACAAATTGATCAATAATTGGCAAAGACATGATTTTTTCAATTTTACAAACGCAAGTCTTTTTATACACACATTATATTTCTTCAAAACATGAATTACCGATAAATGCAGGGTTATATAGCTATAGCGGGTCACATATGTTCTATTGTTTTATTGACCAATAGTTATCTAAGATGACTGCTGCAACTGACTTCATCAGTTTAGTCTATCAGGTTATGTAAAGCAGCAATTTTTTTTGCTATAATTTTGGAAACAGTTTTTAATTTGGTCTAAATACATTACTGATGAGAAAAAGTGATGTTTCCATTTTTTATTTTTGGTCCCAGGGTGCATTTTGGCGATTTTAAAGATAATTAGCTAATTTGCATATTTGTGAAATAAGGTCAGGGGTCATTTTCTATCTAGGAATAGTACAATATTGATAAAAACTAGTATTCTAGGGTATTTTGAGGCAAGGATTCCATTTCCGGTGCTCGTTTGTAAGTGCTGTATGGGAAACACTCTGAAATCAAAGATGGCTTCCCCTAATTTGCATATTTATGAATATTATTGATTTTCAGTGGCTACAGCCCCTAATAAGCAATAATTCCGGATTATTATTTGTCAGTTATGTTCTAAGTATGTATTTAAGATATCAAAGATGAGTTACCATCATGGCAACCTCTAGCAATGCATATTATTTGCATAAATATGTATTTTACCTAATTTGCATATTCCCCCAAATCGAGTATATTGGGAACCCGGCAAGTAAAAAAGACAAGTAATACCACTTTTCCAAGGTTTTAGGGGGCAACGAATCCATTCATGATACTTATTTACGTGTATCACCTCGGCAACCCACATAAATTCAAGATGGCCGCAATTGTCATTTTAAAGTAAATAATGCTATTTGCTACTTAAACGGCATTTAATTGATAAAAGTATGATTTGCTTAGTGTAAGCAAACAACTACATTGTGATTCAAATATTCTAGTTGCTCATTCCAATAATTAAAAGTCAAAACATTATAATATCAATCTTATATAACCGAAATAATATAGTCGTGTATCATAACATGTGTAATTTAGGGAGCAGTCATCTTGGATTTGAGATGGATGCCATGGTGATACAGGTAAATAAGTATAAAAAATGGATCTGCTGCCCCCCAAAACCTTGGAAAAGTGGTATTACTTGTCTTTTTTACTTGCCGGGTTCCCAATATACTCGATTTTGGGGAATATGCAAATTAGGTAAAATACATAATTATGCAAATAATATGCATTGCTAGAGGTTGCCACGATGGCAACTCATCTCTGATATCTTAAATGCATACTTAGAACATAACTGACAAATAATAATCCGGAATGATTGCTTATTAGGGGCTGTAGCCACTGAAAATCAATAATATTCATAAATATGCAAATTAGGGGAAGCCATCTTGGATTTCAGAGTGTTTCCCATACATCACTTACAAACGAGCACCGGAAATGGAATCCTTGCCCCAAAATACCCTAGCATACTAGTTTTTATCAATATTGTACTATTCCTAGATAGAAAATGACCCCTGACCTTATTTCACAAATATGCAAATTAGCTAATTATCTTTAAAATCGCCAAAATGCACCCTAGGACCAAAAATAAAAAATGGAAACATCACTTTTCCTCATCAGTAATGTATTAAGACCAAATTAAAAAATGTTTCCAAGATTATAGCAAAAAAATTCACAACATTTATTTACACTTCATTAGGGGATATACTAGTTATCCATATTTCAAACCAAAGAAATCTATAAGGCTTTGGGTCCCAGGCTTTTTCTGGTCTGCGGGTCAAAACCGCTGCCAACCCTAGAGCTGTTGATATTGTATTCAAATTACAGGTCCGGATTCACAAAGGAGGTTTGTACAAACCATGGTTTAAACCATGGTCTACATCCATGAAGTGTTGCTAGTATACAAGTAAAATCAATTTATATTTTCTAATTATATGACTGTTAGAACTTGCTAACCAGCAAACTTCACCATCTGAGAAGACAGACTTATTTGGTGCATTTAGTAAATGTGTACCATCAACATTGTTTACAAGTAAGGAGTTTACATTCTTTCTCCATCAGTTTATAGATGCAGACCATGGTTTGAACCAGGGTTTGTACAAACCTCCTTAGTGAATCCGGGCCACAGTGTTTGTCATCCATATTTTCAACCAAGAAAATCCATATAAGGCTTTGGTCAGGTGGTCAACTACAATAACTGAATTAGCTGCTGTATTCAGCTTCATCAGTTCTTGCCTTTCAACCAAGGAAATCCATAAGGCCTTGGTTCCCAGGCTTCTGCTGGTTTGCTGGTTTACTTGAGGCAAATGGGTCGAAACCGCCTCCAACCCCTGAACTGTTTTGACCCCCCTGTTGCCCCGACATCGCGTTTCCCGCCCAGGCGGTCTGACCCATCGGTCGCATTCCTCCTTGGTTGAAGTTTCCCATCCCGCCCGATTGCGCAGGCATGAATACTCCTTGTCCTGAACCGAGTTGTCCGAAAGCCCCCTGGCCCCCTTGTCCTAGTGACATTTGACCCTGCCCTACTTGTCCTAGTGGCATTTGACCTTGACCTACTTGTCCTAGTGACATTTGACCCTGCCCTACTTGTCCTAGTGGCATTTGACCTTGTCCTACTTGTCCAAGTGAGCCACGATTTTGACCTTGATTGAGCTGTCCTAGTGCACCCTGATTCGCACCACCAAAGGCTCCCCCGGACCTCACACCAGATGTATGTGAGGGACCTCCTGATGACATGTCATTTAGTGACTTCCGGGACTGCTGCGCCTGCGACGGTCCCAGGAGTGTGTCAAAGGCAGACATATCGACACTATTCTTTGCCTGCGATTGGCTGACCTGTGGCGGTCCCTGCAATCTCATTGGCTGGGACAACATAGAGGCATTGGACATCCCGTAGGAAGCATTTGTTGTTCCTTGACTGATTGGCGGAGCGGAGATGCCAATATTGCTTCCACCAGAGCTGAACATTGATTGGGGTGTGGAGCCCAAACCTATCCCACCGCTGCCACCGGATTGTATATTGGAGCCTAACCCCATCATACTGCTGCCTCCTGAATTGGCTGAACTCGCGCTAGACTGTGATCCCCCTATCGTAGATGATGAACCTAGATGACCAAAGTTGTTATCCAAGAGCGAACTCCCACCAGACTGTGATCCTCCAACCTTTGAACCCAGAGAGCCGAGCTTGTTGTCCACAAGTGAAGAAGTGAGGTATTTGGATGCTGATCCCGGAAGCGGCTGATTGTTGCTTGCGGTCTTTGTCCCTGCTGCGGGTTGGATCTGCTTTTGTGTCTTGAGCCTCTGCTGGAACTCCTGATCCTGCTGGAGCCTCTGTTTCTCCTGGAGGCTTAGAGACACCCCTCCTGACCGCATCGGAGCGGGATCAGCCGCCTTAGAAGGCTGCGAGGCCTTGAGAGAAGAGCTTTGATCGGTTGGATTACCGCTGCCTTTGGAACCATGGCCATTCAGACCAAAGCTTTCAAACATTTGATCGACCCCGCTTCCTCCCGAGGACTTGCTCTCTCCACCAGCCGAGGCGTTCCCGTTGGTGTGCAGCTTCTGAGCAAACTCCACCGAGGTCTTCTGTTCTTCCTGCAACGTGTGGAGTTGTTCCAATTTGATCCTCTGCTCCTTTTCCACCAGTTTGATGAGGTCGTTGATCACCGCCATGTACGAGTTGAACTGACTGAGGTTGAGGTTGTTGTCGATGCAGAGTGGGAAAAGGAAAGGAAGAACTTTGTTCGCCGCCATGTCTTTGGTTATCCCCAGCTTCTTGTGCGTCATCGTAACCTTGACAATTCCTGCATAGTAAGAACATAAAAAAACAATGATAGTCAAAGATAATCTCATGTGTTGATTGGCAATAGATATCATGAAATATCAGGTTAATAATAATATAGCCCTTAGGAACCCTGTATTAAGCGCTAAAAAATGTAATTTATTTTTATTATTATTATTATTATTATGAAAATCAGACTAAAATGGTACCAACAAACTAAAATAAATTTAAACATAAAGCAAACTGCCCAGAATTAATTGTACGAATAAAATGAGCAAAGAAAATTGGGCTTCACCGGAAATCAAACCAGTAATCAAACTCTGGATTGCTAGACCGGTCTAGCAATCCTGATTCCCATATATATAAAGCAATGCATGACTTACCTAACATAGCCATAAGGACGGCGGGTTCCCTTGAAGGTATTTGCGCAAGGAGTGGCATGATTTCGTCGAGCACGAACCACTTATCCATGTGCTCCAGCATTTTCCCGATGCTCACGAGGCAGCCGACCCTCACGGAGAGAAGGTTGGTTTCCAGGCAAAGTTTCTTGATCCTCGGTATGATGGAGTGCTTTATGGACGTGTACTCTATCATACTGACGAACGAGGGCAAGATATTCAAGCACAGCTCCTAAAATAAGGAAATACATGGAAATAACAAATAAGCAAGAGTTAATAAAGAAAGAAAAGTACAAACAGACTGCAAGTTTACTTTCAAGGCAAAACTTCTTGATCCGTGGGATGATGGAGTACTTTAAGGATGTGTACTCTATCATACTGACGAACGAGGGCAAGATATTCAAGCACAGCTCCTGAAATGAGGAATACATGGAAATAACAAATAAGCAAGAGTTAATAAAGAAGAATATCACAAACATACAAGTTAATACAAGTTAATCGATACTATATCTGCAATGAGTAATATATTTAGTAAAACAAGTTAATTTTTAGACAGAGTTTCCTGATCCATCGGTATGATAGAAGGCTTAATGGATGTGTACTCTATCATACCGACGAATGAGGGCAAGATATTCAAGCACAGCTCCTGAAATGAGGAATACATGGAAATAACAAATAAGCAAGAGTTAATAAAGAAGAATATCACAAACATGCAATTTAATTTTTAGACAGAGTTTCCTGATCCATCGGTATGATGGAATGCTTTATGGACGTGTACTCTATCATACCGACGAATGAGGGCAGGATGTTCAAGCACAGCTCCTGAAATGATTAAGAAAAATATCACAAACATACACTGTACAACAAATAGGAATATTAGATTGAACCAAGTGCTTGTAAAAATGGAAAACTAAAAGTAATTTTACTATAATCATTTGGCTATTGATTCTTATCAGTAGACAATTGGTAGACAACTCTTATAGAAGACAATTGGTAGGTCATGTTTTTTTTGTTTGTTATTGCAACAGGAGATTTGATTGCCTTCAAGATTGTTAAGCACTATGTTGGGAATATACCTTGTGGAAATTTGTTGAAAAAACCCTCTGTACAAAGCAATTCAACATCAACAAATAAATTGTATGAACTGCTTCTCCTTTCTGTTTATTTTTGTTAATTTAAATTATATAATATGGAGTCGAAATTGTATTATTTGAATTTAAACTACATGCATATTTACGACGGGTTGTCCTTTCTTCAAGCTTTAGCTTTGCAGACTAGCCGGACTTCCCATATTTCCAATTTTATTAATCATACTATTATATATTATTGATATTACTCCGCCATATCTATGTAACAACCTGATATCTAATTTGTGACATTAATTTTGTAATTTTGATGTTTTTATATTATTGGAAATAAAATTGAAATTGAACTGACCTGTATCTGGACGGAGGACGACTCAAGCGCTCTGTAGACCATTGGTAGGACGTGGTCCTTGATATCTTCTGCTGGAGTCTTGGACAACAGGAGATTCATTCTCTGCATGAAGATCAACAGGACCTGAAACAGACAAACCAGACAATTTTGGTTGGAAAAGAACACTGACATGACAGAGTGGATTAAACTTCACATACTATCAGTCATTCCAAATTAATTTCATGGGTTAATTTTAGATCATGGAGTTAAGAAACAACGTTGATTTACACAATTTCAAACCAGGATTAAATAAAACAAAACAATTAAAAAAATCACCATCATCATCACCATCACCACCATCCAACATTATCTTCACCATCATCATCATCATCATCATTATCATCATCACCATCACCATCACCATCATCATCATCACCATCACCATCACCATCACCATCATCATCATCATTATCTTCACCATCATCATCATCATCATCATCATCATCATCATCATCACCATCATCATCATCACCATCATCATCACCATCACAATCATCCAACATTATCTTCACCATCATCATCATCATCATCATCATCATCATCATCATCACCATCATCATCATCATCACCATCATCATCATCATCATCATCACCATCATCACCATCACCATCATCATCATCACCATCATCATCATCATCATCATCATCATCATCATCACCATCACCATCACCAACCATTATCATCACCATCATCATAATCATCATCACCATCACCATCATCTTCGCCGTATTCATTGTCAATGTTATGATTATTCAAGTTATTATCATCATCATCATCATCATTGTCATCGTCAACACCACCATCACCATCACCAACCATTATCATCATCATCATCAACATTAGCATCATCTCATCACCACCATCATCACCATTGTCATCGTCATCACCATCACCACCATCCACCATTATTATCACCATAATCACCATCACCATCATCATCATCACCATTACCACCATCATCATCATCACAATCATTGTGATTGTGATTGTCATCATCATTTACCTGTACTGGCTCCTGCATCTTGAACACGTTCTTGAGGCTTGGTAGAACCAGCTTCACGTATTCCGCATCAGAACAGTCCTCGGCGATGAGCAGCACGTTCGGCAGAACGAACGGAACCATATCCGGATTCATAAACTCCTTACAGAGACAGGGCAGGACTCGTTGCTGGACGACCCTCTTTGGTAGTTTGGAGAGGACCTTCGGTAGCCCCTTGAAGAACTGCGCCTTCTGCTGGTTGTCTTGTTGGAATAGGGCGTCCAGATACTGGAGCGTCATGGCGCCCATGTCGTCAAAGAATGGAATCTAGATTCGGAATAAAGAAATTGAATGAATTAACAAATGAACATTCAAACAAACAAACCAGGAGGAAAGCAGGAAAAAATCAATCAATAAGAAATGCGTTTTACCCAAACTTGATTTCATATCCTTTGGGTTTGTGTCAGGTTTATACAGCTTTTGACTGGCACGAGCATTGAAGAGGGTTTCAAGGAAGTACCACCATCCAAGGGTCTTTGTGGCTCGATGGTTAGAGCCCCAGTCTGGCAATCCAGAGGTCCCAGGTTCAATTCCAAGGTAATGCTTGCATACAAAATCTTTGTAAAACCAGGCTATTAGACATGCACACAATTACAATTTTTAGTTACTAACATTAAGTTTGACCAGAACTGTGTACTCTCCCTTTAAAGGGGCCATGTAATGCAAATACATGTTGGCTTCTATTTATCTGTATTGGTGTATACATCAAATATTTGTAAACTGTTTAACCAAAATATGTTTGACTGATAATTTTAAAATATTTGTGCAATTATTTTGTTCATCTTGCTAAGGCAATCCTAAGCCCCACCTGTTAAAAAAACTCTCTAGAGTGAAATTCTGCCTGAGTAGAAGTAACTGAGTTGTGGTTGACAGATGAGCTAGTCACAAGCAGAATTTCACTCTGGAGACATGTGGGCGTTGTTTTAATGCCTTGTCCATTGAAAAAAATATCATTGTTACTGGAATCTACGTGAAAAACTATCCCTGATAGGCTAAAATAAATTTGTTTAAATGTGATTTCCATGTCATAGCACCTTTAAATGTAGAAATAAGGCAATTTGCTTGGTCTGCAGGCTCCAGGCCCACTTTAAAAATGCTTTACCTTTGCCAGCTGGTCTGCATCTGGTCTGATGGTTGGAGTTGTACTCAGCAACATCTTCACATATTCCTTCAGACCATCTGGAAGGCTTCTCAGGGTATTGATGTTGAGACTCTTGAGCTGCAAGCAAGTCAGAGAAAAGAAAATGTATCATTTAAATGTATGTTACAATTATTTTCCAGCTCTTGTAAATACTAAACCATAAAGAGACATGTTGTAATAAGATGATCCTTTTATTTGTATCAATACAAGAAAGGACTTTTTTATCTTACTTTTCATTAAGCTCTTAGCTGTTAGAAATTGAAAATTAAAGAAAGGCTCAGCATACAATATTGTGCAGAAACTGTAAATAACAGTGTACAACTACTGTACATGTACAATATCTATAAGGTGCCTTTCCAGAAGTATGGACATAAATGCTGAGCATGAAAAGATTCATTCCCTCTAAAAGGTGGTTCGGGTTCGTAAATCGGATGCGTGGTGCCATCTTGCAAATCTCTTGCGCACAGTGCGTAATACACACTGCCTCAGTGTTATGAAGTGCGCACAGACCCGTGGGGCATGTCCCCATGCATGACAACATTCAAAAGAAGGGATAGAGATTAGAAGAAAAGAACACAAATTAATTAAAGACGTTTGGCGAACCTGTTCTGATTTTTGCCTGAATGTGGAAACATTTTCGTTAAAGCCATGAAGAGCCTTTCCATTATCAAACAAGGAGCACTACCAACATTGAAATTCAACAATCAGGAAGTTCTAGGAATTAAAGTTCATCAGAGATCAGGGCGATATCTATAAAATGCATACAACCTAATGACAATAATCTTTCAATAATCAGGAAGATTGGCTGATGGGATGAAATCTGATGCAGTAATCTTGGTCTATTTTCAGGAAGTCTCCTGCGAAATCAGGGAGACTTGGCAGCTCTGACATCAGCATTCAATGGATAAACATTGTATTATTCATTCCAAACAACATTTATAAACAAATTGGAAAAACAAAATAGGGGATAATTTATGACAATAACTGGCCTACCTGCTCTGATTTTTGCCTGAACGTGGAAACGTTTTCGTTGCAGTCGTGGAGAGCCTTTCCCTCGTTGAGTGTCGAGTACATGAGCATCCCCAGACTGAACATGTCACTGGCCGTATCACAGCTCTGCGTCAGGAGATATTCAGGAGCCAAGTAGTTCAGGTTGGGCTGAAGGATGGCCGTGATATCGCTCTGCAGCTCTCGTACTGAAAAACTGGCCTGGTATATTAGTAATTCATAGAAAAGAGAATATTATAGATAGACGGATATATTTGATGCAATAAATCTAAACTTGACAATGATTTTTAAAAGACTACACATATCACAAGCCGTATCACAGCTCTGCGTCAGGAGATATTCCGGAACCAAGTAGTTCAGGTTTGGCTGCAAGACGGCCGTCATATCGCTGTGTAGCTCTCGTACTGAAAAACTGGCCTGGCATTTTAGTAATCAATAGAAAAGATGATAATTATGCAAAGATGGATATATTTGTTGCAATAAATCTACACTACACAATGATTTTTAACAGACTGAACTTGTCACTGGCCGTATCACAGCTCTGCGTCAGGAGATATTCCGGAGCCAAGTAGTTCAGGCTTGTCTGCAGGATGGCCGTTATATTGCTCTGCAGCTCGCGTGCTGAAACAGTGGCCTGGCATTTTAATAATAAAGAGTAAGGAAAAAACAGTAATGATAGATAGATAGATAGATAAATGGAAGGATAGCTTGATGGATAGATGAATGATTGGATGGACGAAGGGGAAAATATCTTTCTTTTTTTTTTTGCTCTCATTTTTTTCTGGTGATAATCACTTTTGGTAACGCTGAACAACCAACTGACACTAAATTTTGAGTAGAATCGATGGTAAAAAAAGAAGAAGTAAAGTCACAGTAATGTTAAGTTCAGTCACTTTTTTGTTGATCAAAAGACTTGATATACAGGCTTATATCATGTGGCTTTTAGTTTTAGCCTTAAAATGTGACTTACAGCTTGAGCAGGTGGTGAGGATGAGGGGATCACAAAGCCAAAGCCGGCTAGCTTTCAGGCTCCATTGCCATCGAGTGTGATGTTGGACAGACAGACAATGACATACATAATGTAGACATGGTGATCATGTGACCTATAGCTTAATCATGCGACTTACAGGCTGATCAGGTGGTGAGGATGAGGGGATCACAAAGTCAAAGCCAGCCAGTTTCCAGGCTCCATTACCATTGATTATTATGCTGGATGGACAGACAATGCTATACATAATGTAGACATGGTGATCATGTGACTTCTAGATTAATCATGTGACATATAGCTTAATCATGTGACTTACAGGCTGATCAGGTGGTGAGGTTGAGGGGATCACAAAGTCAAAGCCGGCCAGCTTCCAGGCTCCATTGCCATTGAGTATGATGCCAGACAAACAGACAATGCTATACATAATGTAGACATGGTGATCATGTGACTTCTAGATTAATCATGTGACTTACAGGCTGATCAGGTGGTGAGGTGGAGGGGATCACAAAGTCAAAGCCGGCCAGCTTCCAGGCTCCATTGCCATTGAGTATGATGCTGGATGGACAGATGTTGCCGTGAATCATGTGCACATCGTTGTGGAGGAACTTGAGGGAATCTGTCAACTGAATCAATAAATCAAAAACTAAGATTACAAAAACAAATTGACAGATAAATAGATAATGCAATTTTTGTTAAATAAACGAAACCTTTGTTTCTATCGCACTACGTTAGAAAAAAATAAAATACATAAATTGCACTATACCGATTATCTGATTTACTGATTTTATGAGACTGAAAGCAAAGCTTATTTGGCCCTCTTTGATGACTGCATTCTTGAAATCTGAAGATTCTTGCAGTATTTTGGGGTTGTGATATGCAGGGTTACTAGTCAACCGGGTTAACCCCCAACTCTTTTCGAGAAGTAGACTAGGTTCTTAGCGTGCATGAGGTGTGACTTTCTCATACACGGGATGGGGACCTCTATTTATCGTCCTATATCAGAAACTTTTATTCAATCAACTGAGTTTGCCATGTACATGTAGGTTGATTGCATTGCCTATTTGAGAAGTCAGTGGACTATCCTGTGACATAGTCCTATAGACAGGAAATCTCCAAGTGTTAATTTTGAGCATTGGCTACTGACCTGAAGAAGACCATACTTGATTTCCACCTCAAAGAGTTTGTGGTCGCCGATGTCAGGTGGTACGGGGGAAGGCATGTTGTCACGGCAACCAAGAATGTTGGCCAGGCTGGCGAACACAGGCTCTGTGGCGAAGGCCAAGCTCTCTCTGAAAAAAACAGAATGAACAATTTAACCGATGAGTAATTACTTAACCCGTTCCCTTTGAGATTCTGAAATTCCCATAGACTTTGTACACAGCCCACTCGGTTCCCCTAAGCAAGGGGTTAAAACTTGATTATTGGCCATAAACACCATTCAGTAATCAAGCTTAACAAAATTATAATATAATCTTATGGTACAGTCAAACCCGTCTTCACCTGTCTATAGCAGCAAACCTGCCTATAGTGGCCATCAAAAGTGATCCCCTGCAGTGAAAAACACTGTTATGGAACCTATAGTCTATAGTGGTCATCTGTCTACAGTTGACACTATTCTTGACTCCCTTCGGTGGTCACTATACACAGGTTTGACTGTAGTTTATAGTAAAGAATCCCTTTTCCTAGGATAGTGGACAGACTAGCAAACACTTGCTCTTGTGGTGAATGGTAAGCTTGTTTTCTAGCAAATGCCAAGATCTGTCTGTAAACACAGAATAAACAAGATATGAACAAAATTTAACTAATAATTTAACCCCTCGACTACCTAGTTTTTGTATAATAGCCCACACTGGGTTCTCAACAAAGCTCAAAGATATAATGAGTCACGGTTTTATTTGTCTAAGACGCTTTCCATGATTTGTATAGAGATCCCGATATCCTCCGTGTGCCAGAATGCTAAAACGGAATGCCCTCAGTTTTCTATAGCCCACTCTCAACAAAGCACACAGATTGGGTTATTATTTTCTCGTTTCGTTCGGCGTGGGCTATACAAAAACCGAGGGCATTCAGTTTGACCTTTCTTGCAAACGGATATCAGGATCTCTATACAAATCAAGGAGAGCGTCTTAGACAAATAAAACCTCGGCGCATTATATCTTTGTGCTTTGTTGAGAATCCAGTGTGGGCTATAGAAAAAACCGAGGGCATTCAGTCTGGCGTGCGGATGCCGGGATCTCTATACAAAGCACGGCAATCGTCTTAGACGGGGAAAGCCGATGTCTAATTCATTCGACAAGCTCCCTAACCTTGATTCGTCTAGGAGATGTTGTACAGTCAGTACGCATGGATGTTTTAAATAGTCTTGAGAGTTGAACATACCATTTCCTATGACTTGTTCTCTGCCTTACTTATCTTTGCAATCCTTTGTATCCACAACATCTTTCTCGTCTCTTCACTTACCTTGATTCTTCTAGTGGATGTTGTGCAGTCAATCCACATGGATAATAGTCTGGTGAGCTGAGTCGACTCTTTTTTCAGTAGATCCAGGACTTGTTCTTGGTCTCTCTTTTTATCCACATCATTCCTCTAATGCTAAACACTATGAATTTCTGTTATCCTTGACTTACCTTGATTCTTCAAGTGGATGTTGCACGGTCAGAACGCATGGATGTCTTAGTCTTGTGAGCTGAGTAGACCCTTTCCTCAGCCGATCTAGGACTTGTTTGACTCTCTTTATACTCGACTTACCTTGATTCTTCTAGTGGATGTTGCACAGTCAGAACGCATGGATGTCTCAGTCTTGTGAGCTGAGTAGACCCTTTCTTAAGCAGATCTAGGACTTGTTCTCTGTCCCTCTTTGAAACACCTTTTCATTCACAACACTGTTCTCTTTTCTTCCTCTAATGCTAAACACTCTGACTCAATTTATCCTCGACTAACCTTGATTCTTCGAGTGGATGTTGCACAGTCAAAACGCATGGATGTCTTAGTCTTGTGAGCTGAGTAGACCCTTTCTTCAGCAGATCTAGGACTTGTTCTCTGTACCTCTTTGAAAAACTTTTTCATTCGCAACACTGTTCTCTTTTCTTCCTCTAATGCTACACCCTCTCTCTTTTATCCTCGACTAACCTTGATTCTTCTAGTGGATGTTGTGCAGTCAATCCACATGGATAATAGTCTTGTGAGCTGAGTCGACTCTTTTTTCAGTAGATCTAGGACTTGTTCTTTGTCCCTCTTTGATAAACCTTTTCATCCACAACACTGTTTTATTTTCTTCCTCTAGTGCTACACG
Organism: Echinarachnius parma; assembly: GCA_037951105.1. Taxonomy (NCBI): domain Eukaryota; kingdom Metazoa; phylum Echinodermata; class Echinoidea; order Clypeasteroida; family Echinarachniidae; genus Echinarachnius; species Echinarachnius parma. Next base: position 18,905 of record JBAMJV010001933.1, read on the forward strand.
CTCTCTCTCTTTTATCCTCAACTCACCTTGATTCTTCTAGTGGATGTTGCACGGTCAAAAACGTTGGATGTCTCAGTCTTGTGAGCTGAGTAGACCCTTTCTTCAGCAGATCTAGGATTTGTTTGACTCCAGTATACTCGACTTACCTTGATTCTTCTAGTGGATGTTGCACAGTCAGAACGCATGGATGTCTCAGTCTTGTGAGCTGAGTAGACCCTTTCTTAAGCAGCTCCAGGACCTGCTCTCGGTCTCTCTTTGCAAACCGCTCCAGAAGCTTCTTCTCGAAGACAAACACACCGGCTTCCTGGAAAGAGCATGCAAAACAACAACAACGAAATATAAAACCATCAATAAGGCAACGCTCGAAATTAACATTTTTTGCTGGTGGCCCGGTCGGGCCAGTAAAATTAGTGTTTTTCTAATTTTGCTGGCCCGAAACTAAAATCTGCTGGCCCGAAAAAAAAATAAAGAAAAAACGTAAGTAAAATGAAGTATGGATCTGATACCGAGTGATAGCTTTTTGTAGACTTTAATATATAATCCTTAAAATCACAGCCCTGATACAATTATATATGAAAGAAATGGACTTATCTTGGGGTCACCAAATCATGGAATTTAGGAAGTTTCAATGTACGATTTTGAAGTTTGATAGTACTTACAATGTACTAACACAAATATACATGTGTGGGACTGGGCTAAAAACATTTTCTTTTAAACAAATTCGGAAAACTTGATTGCATATCTAGAGTAATATAATATTTAGAAACAAACAAAATCATACCTTCTTATGATTATTCCTTCATAATTCATGTCAAACTTTATGAATCATATGGAAGAGGAATTAAACCCTATTCTTGCCAATACAAATCACGCCATACGAGTTTTATTGCAAGCACAGTGAATGAGTAGCCTAGGCTGGGTGTATCATGTATGCACACACGTGGTTGGCAAAACAGCTGAAATAGTTGTAGTTTACCGAACACATCCTCTGAAAGTAGTTTAAAATTGATTTAATTTATTATGCAAGTTGAAGGGAGGATGTTCATATGAGGCAACAGCAAAAAACTTAGGGGGGGGGGGAGGTGGCGGGGAGAACAATGCCTTGTTTATGAACGTGAAAAGTGCGCTTTGCGACATTTGCCTCAAGAGAACTCTTGAGGCAAATGTCGGAAAGCGTTCTTATTTGAAAATTTTTTACTTCTTTTTGCTTTCTTTTTAAATCACAATTCAAGTGTTTTCTGTATGGTATTAAATTTGCAAACATAGACCATTATTTTCTGCACCATGGTTTCAATATTTGGTGGCCCGATCGGGCCAGCAAACATTGGTAAAATGATTTTTTTACTGGCCCGACAACAATTTTTGGTGGCCCCGGGCCATCGGGCCTGTGCTAATTTCGAGCGTTGAATAAGGCAATCAAAAAAGAGCTGAAGTGTTTAATTTTGTATAAATTTACATGTAAAAGGCATACATGTTTATAGGCCAATAAATTCTAATAGGAAATGGAAAAAGAAATCAAGAAATCATGAGCTACAGATATTAGGACCTAATGCTTCCAGCTTTTTTGTCTTGCTATCAAACTTCAAAGATAACAGTTTCCTAGACAGAACTTGACAAAAATCAAAGCCAAAACCAAATTGATACTAATTAATTATGATTATAATTTTTTGTTTAGCACATGATTCTGCTGGTTTGGGGTCATCAGACATCAAAATTTAAATTGTCCTGATCAATGTTACTTTCTTGTTTGCCCAGCCACAGTGATGAGAAAACCAAAGTTGTTTCTAACCTGCTTAGTTGAACGCTTGACGCCATATGATATATAATAATAATATCTTCCACAGGCATCCCGGTCCACCACTCCGAACGTGCCGGACAATTTCATAATCCCTGATTATTGGATGAGAAATTTTGTTTTGTTTCTAACCTGCTCAGTTGAACGTTTGACGCCATGATATATCTTCCACCACAGGCATCCCGTTCTGCCGCTCCGAACGTGCCAGACGACTTCATATTTTCTTCTTTCTACTTTCTTTTTGCCCAGCCAAAGTGATGAGAAAAACTAAATTTGTTTCTTCTAACCTGCTTAGTTGAACGCTTGACGCCATGATATATCTTCCACAGGCACCCTGGTCCGCCGCTCCCAACGTGACGGACGATCTCATACTCCCTGGTCACGGGGTTGCCGATGAAGCCACCCACAGTACTCTTTAGTTTGTTCAGCATCTCCATTTTTCAAACAAGATATTGCCTGATCTGAAAAAAATGTAAACAGCAGTAACAGAAAAATCAAGAAAAATAAATAGGACGATTATGACAGAATACACCGTACTGATTCTTCTTCATCTTCTTCTTCGACTTCAGGATAATCTGCCTCCTTCAATCCTGAAGATTCTTGCAATTGCAGATTCTGATTTATCAGGCCTAGGCTATTCAGCTATCAGGATAATCAGGGTCATCAAATAATTTGATGTTCTGCAACATATATAACTAAGTCTAGGACTTATACAAAACTTGTACAAAAAGGGAAGATTATAATTATAAAATCAACTTATGGCAGGCCTGCCTTATGCCGGGAATAATTTTGTGAACGTCTTAATAGTTAATTTGACTTTTAAAAATAAAAACGATTTGTGTGTCACTGTCATGCGCTGCTCATGCTGCTGCGCAATATTGAATGTGTTCCAATCCCAATTCTTTTTTAAACAACATACACAAGAAGATCTAGACTCTACTACAGTCTAGTCTATAATCTACTTACAATTAGTCAAATAACACTAAAGCCCGAAAACTTCGAGCGTAAAAGTAAAGTCTAGTGACGTGAACGTGAACAACCTTACTCATTCACACAGAACACAAATGTCAATACGTGGGGCCTAACAATACATTAACCAGTGAAGTCTTACCGTTTCGGCAAGATTTAGCTCGGTTCTAATAACGATTGGTTAACATATTAGAGACTCTTAACAACCATATCTCCGAACATGCCTTTCAAAATGTGTACTTTTGTAATCGTTTTATTATTTCTTACCTCTAAAATTCCACAGAACAACTCATACTGGGTCTGAACGCCAGCTGTACAGTCATGTAAAATTGGCTTCAAAAGATTGTGTGACGTCAACATGTCCTTATGAATATTCAACAGTTTCCTCTCCTTTTTTTCCTTCTAAACTTGTGCAGTACATGCGGGAATGAATATCGTGACGTGTTGATAGTGTTCACGCCCTACCAACTCTATCGGAAGGGAGGGGGTGCTGCCCGTGCTGGTGGGTGATAAAAGGGTGGGCCAATTTGTTTTGCTCTAAAAATAAATTGACAAACAAAAGCCTTTAAGAAATAAAGAAAATAGTTAAAGGGATCTAGTAACTTTGTTGACATGTGCAAAAAGCGATGAGCGGTTGATACAATGTATATTGTTGTTATCTGATATGTCCACTGGGTGTTGTGTGAAAAATTCAAGTTAAACGGACGTTATATGGTCGAGTAATGAGCAAAAATGCAAAGTGACATTCACTAACTCATTCACTAACTCATTTCTGACGATCCATTGGATAATTGGACATCTAAAACACTTCAATCGTAAATATCTTTTTAACAAAAGGGAAATTTGAAAAACCAAATCCCGTTCCGTGCTTTTTTTGTTAATAAGAATACAAGGTATGAGGGAACCGCTAGAATTTCAATTGGATTTTGAGGATTTGGACAATGTTACTAAATCCCTTTAAAGTGTGCCCACCCCAATAGGGGTAATAATCCTGTTCTAGTTCTTGTGCTAATTTGTATTGATCACTTTGTAAATATATTTATTGTTATTTTGTTATAAAGTATAATTTCATCTTCCATCCCCCCACATTATTTCTAATTTCTTTCATTCATGGTCAAATAAATAAATGTCCTTTCTTGCAATGTTATTGTCCCTTTTCTGTATATATGATCACGATAATCATCACCAACCATCAACTCCACCACCACCATCATCATCGACATCATCATCATCATCACCAGCCATCACCATCATAATCAAAATCATCGACATCATCACCAACCATCACCACCACCACCACCATCATCAAAATAATCATCATCATTATCATCATGATCATCGTCACCAATAATATATATTTTTGTTTCAATATAAGGTGGAATAGTAAAAACTAAAAGGATCCCTTCTGAGTGATGTGTAATTTGTGAGGTATAGATCGAAAGATCTGGGAATAATCTTTCAAGAGAAACCAAACGCTGGTAATATTGCTTACTGTTACTGAGTGATAAGTGCATAATTCCTGTTAATTATATTCTAATATTTCCTCTTGGGTATCACTTATAATGGAAATATCAATATGTTTGACGATGATCAATTAGTTTGGCCAATAGGGTTGCTCTCAGTAACTTTCCAAATTATGCTTTTTGGCTTTAAATGCGATAAATAAATCAAACAAAACTGACAAATATTTACAAAGTACAATATTGCCGACATACGACAATGTCTTGTTTATCACATGTACCAAAACGTTACATCAACATAACATCAATATTCTATTATTACTATTATTATCGTTTTTATGACTCATTATTACTATCATATGATGCATGAAATACATAAATAATTTCTATTGAGAAAAATAACACTTACAAATTACTTGAATATCACAAATATCTCCTAGTCACAAATTATTTCCTCTTGTTTAAATACGCTACAAAAAAGCTAGAAACTGTACAATGTTTTACGTATAAATATGTTTAAAATTTGAACAGGCACTCCTACATACTTGTAATATACAGTACATTAAATAAAAAGACATCCATTACTTCTGCATGTACTTTTCTGTACACTTCAATTTCTTATGGCACTAGAACAAGTATGATACATACATTTAGGGTACTAACTGCAAGACCTGTTATGAGAGGAGGTTGTATCACAAAGATTCTAAGTTGGACGTAACTTTTAAGTTTGACCTAGCAATTATGGAAAGCCATTTGTAGCCTTGGAATAAAACATATTCGAAAGCAAAATAAAAAAATACAAGTATTTGAAACTTCCAACACAAATCTATTATATATCAATAACTCCAAGGCTCCTTGAAAATAACAAATATTACTGATTTCAATCAAAATGTACGCCTTTTAAAAGAACTGTTCCAACAATTTTATACAAAGAAACTCACGGCTTTCCATAATAGTTAGGTCCAACTTAGAGTTAAGGTTAACTTTGAATCTTTGTGAAACACCCCCAGGGATAAGGAAGCTAAACACTAGTTATATAAAACATTAGCATGAACATTCATCTCACTATTGGTTTTTCATACAAATAAAACAAAATCATGATCAGCGTATAAATTACATTTAAAAACTACACATACTTGGAAGTGAACGGCTCTGGCAAAATTAGTTCCTTAAATTATCAGCAACTCGTGTTTTTTTGCAGAAATTGCATTTTAAAGGGATCTAGTAACTTTATTGAAATGTGCAAAAATTGACGAAGGGTTGATAAAATGTGTTGCAATGACTCTGTATACAATTCAAGTTCTCCACTAGAGAATTTAAAATCAGAACACTTCAATCATACAAATCTTTATAACAAAAGAGACAAATATAGAAAACAGAAACCGGTTCTATTGGTAATGTGAATACAAAGAGGTACTATGTGAGAACTGCTAGAGTTCTGTAGGTATGGTGGAATTAGATCCCTTTAACCCGTTCAAGACGGATTGATTTTGGCATAACGTCATGTATTCTCCATAGACCCAAGCCCGAATATTTTCGGGACCAGTCCTGAACGGGTTAAAATGAAAACTGCATTCATTTGCATGCATCAGCAAAAAATAAAGTGACTGTAATTATACCAAATATTGTAAATTTGTCATTATTTAATTATTTTAAAAATAAAATGAAAGCTTTTGAGTCCTTCCAATTACTATACACATCTCAATTTTGATTTTTTTTTTTCTTCTTTTCTTTTGAGACAAGGGCCTTAATTTGCAAGAGCCGGTCACTTATCTCATATCTCAGATGGTACTGTATAAATTAGAGAAGAATATGATCGGCAGTGGCTGCTAAAATGTTGTGTTGGGGGTAAAATAAAAAAAAGAGTTGCATCACTTTGTGTGGTTCTCTCACACTTCCCCAAGTTGATTTCCATCCGTTCGTCTCCGTTCGTATGCGTTTCTTGTCCGTTCCTTGTCCGGTGATGTACGTTGTTCTATGTTTTGTACATAAAGCAATGGAGACGACTTTCATCACCGGATAATTTCATTTCGCAAATTTTCTATTCGTTGGGCATTCGTTTCCGCTATCCGTTGATATCTGACCGGGCCATAACATGTACATTATATACATTGTAACTTCTCACTAGCACGTGCATTGATAAGAGTTCATGGTAAGTACCACCTGTCTTTGTGGTTTAATGGTAAGAGCATGGGTCATGCAATCCGGAGGTCTCGGGTTCAATTCCCGGCGAAGCCCCAATTTTTCCGCTCATTTTTTATTTATGTGACAAATATTGGCTCTTTGACCCATGCATGGCTATGCAATTGTCTATAATTGGCTCCCATCGGCAAGTATGCAAGTTTCTTTATACATAGTGCGTAGATACAGTGTACCAGTTTCTAATACCTAGAATTTGTTCTCTTATATATCTTTGTGTGCCCTCTTCAAGTCTAATCCTTAGCACAACTAAAACAAACATTTAAAAGGTCTAATCTTCAAGCATACTATGCTGTTTCCTACATCATAATTTTGCAAATATTCTTACGATAATAATAATTATTAAATAAATATGTTGCGTAAGAATGTACAAATGACACATGTCCACTTCATATAAATACAAAACCCCAAGTTCAAAGTTCAAATCTGCGTATAAATACAATTAAAACACTTTTATACAAAATACAAAATATGTTTACAAATTACTTAAAGACTATCAGATATAATACCTGACATACAATGTACGTACATATCAATTTTGAAGAAATCCTTTTTATCGCTTTTTAAAATAATTTCTTTACACAGTCAACCTTGTAAGTTGAATACATGCATTGGCTTATAGAGAAGCCTAACGCTGCCATTTTCACTTTAAAATACTGTTCCTGTCACTTCTAGTCATATTTTTCCCCATGGGAATCCCTGATAGAAATAATCAATGTTTTAAAGACCACCCATTAATATTGTTTTGGCTGACCACTGGAGGCTGCAGTGTTTCCAACAGTTACGCATGCCACATCATCTATGCGTGCACTAAAACAAATGAGTTATGTGACGGCTGTTGTACATTCTGCTGCTATGTCAGTAACAGTAGGCAAAAATGCAGTTTGGTTTTCCTTTAAGTAAAGGTATATTGTGTTTTTCTTTCCTTTAATCCATAGAAATTAACATTTGCCATAATCAAAGCTTTTTTCAATGAATTTGACTTATGAAAGGGTGACTGTATACAAAAAATAAGTACAGTCAAACCTGTATATAATGATCACCCAACGGGAACATCAATGTAGCCACTGTAGACAGGTGACCTCTTTAGACAGGTCTTATAACATTCAATTTGTTTTCCTCTGCAGTGTAACACCTTTGGTGGCCACTATAGGCAGGTTGGCTGATATACACAGCAGGCCGCTAAGACAGGTTTGACTGTACCATACAATGCACAATTTTCTAATGGTGATCAAATTATAAAAGTCCACAATCGTTTCCCTACTATTTTTTCATATTAAGAAAGTGACCGACAACAAATATGAACTGAATTTCAAAATGTTGAATCTGTCTTAAAAATGCTTTGATATGTAGATAAAGGAGGCTACGTAATTATAACGCTATTTTAGTTTTAGAACCTGCACATTTTAAGACATGATGCATTTCTTCTCTTTCTTTACATTGAAAAAAACAACAACTTTATTTCCAAGTACTCTCAAATAATCAAGCTGCTTATTTTGTCCTCAATGATTGTTCAAAATAGGTCACTTCTAATGTCACAGTCATTCCTCCCGTATGACCCACCTCTTGACCCCCGGGTGCGTCATAAGTGCGTCATGGATGCATCAATGACGCTCCTTTGACTCACCTTTCCCGGTGGTCAAGAGGTGCATTATACAAATGACACCTGCATAAAGCATTGCCGTAAGGGCCATATAAAATTAGAAATTTATATTTCATGCCACCACATGTTTACACTGGCGTAAACACCGCGTAATCAGCGGGCCTTGATTTTGAACATTTTCAAACTTCAGCTTTGCCTAAATCCCTGGTCACAATGAAACCCACGATGATTCTGTCGTACGAAATGTACATTTTTCTGTCATGGTTAAATTTTGTATGACATGAGAAGTTGTCGTGGAAGTGGTCAAAATGAAATTGAGCTTTCACGACAGGAACAGAGAGTGAAGTCAGGCAATTTTGTGGTTGTGTCGCAGGTCTATCGTACGACAACAAACTTTTAGCATCCACAACACGTTAATGTTCGTACGATTGTCGTATGATATTATCACGACACCAGTACGACAAAAATGCTGTGGATCTGTCTTGGCATAAAATAGGGTAGTCCGCATTTCAAGCCATGGCACCAATTTAGTTGTATGACTGTCGTGCGACTATCGTACAACATCGCAGAACAAGTCGTGAACCGGTTGTGGGTCCATTGTGATCAGGGAGGGGTGGGGGGGGGGGGGGTGTTTCACAAAGATCCTAAGTTGAACTTAACTCTAAGTTGGACTTACAAATTATGGAAAGCCATTAGTTTCTCTTCACAATTTTTGTAACAGTTCTTTTAAAAGGCATAAAATGTTGATTCAAATCATTAATATTTTCTACTATCAAGAGGATTTCATGTTATTGACACACAATTTATGAAAAGTCTAAAATACTTGCATATTTGCTATTGAATATATTTTATTCCAAGGCTACACATGGCTTACCATAATTTGTAAGTCCAACTAAGAGTTAAGTTCAACTTAGTATCTTTGTGAAACACCCCCCCAGGGCTTTAATGAACGTACCACGTATTGTCGACATTGTAGGTGCAATAATTACCACGGAATAGACACATTTCAAGAAAATAGCATTACCGTACTTACCGGCGTAATCGCCGCAGCCACGTAAATGCCGCATGCCGACTTTGAGCAACATAATTTAACAAAAATTAAAAACGGGTGCAAAAACGTGGAGCTGGCCGGAGCGCGCCACGCAGCTAGTCGTGCACACGCAATGCCAATTCAAGACAGAGGCGGTGACACCGTGATCGCGAGCGTGATTTCCACTCCAAATTTATCGAAATTCAAGGTAAAATATCAATGTTTTGGAGGGAGGGGTTTTTTTTAAAGCGAATATCAGTAGAAATAACAGGCCTCAGAATTAGTAAATTTATATATCACTTTTGCATGATTGATACTCTTAATAAAATCGAATACATCCAAGTGTATACTTTAGTCCTACACATGGATATTGTTGTTTGAGGCCTATAATAACAGTCCAATTTTGACTATCGCCACGTATTCGCCGCATCCCGACTTTGCGTTTTATTTTAAAGGAACAAGTATGCGGCGATTACGCCGGTCAGTACGGTATGTGGCTCTTGCAGCAAGACTTTACAGAGATGTGTGAATGGGACATAAAGTAGAAACAATTGCGAATCTGGGGGTGTATTCTGAAAACGATTTTAAGTTAAAAGTTATTGTATCTACGTCATATCTACGTCACTAAAATATTAAAATGTACCTAAGGAATAGCGATTTGCTAAAATATATTTTAGCGACGTAAATATGACGTAGATACAATACATTTTATCTTTAAATCGTTTTCAGAATACACCCCCAGAACTCTGAACCATGGCAAGATTAAAAAAATAAAAAATAATTCTTCAAAATTAAAGGAATTAAAGGAATCCAAACAATTGGGAGTTGCCAATTTGACAAGGGAACTAATGATCAATTTTGACTTGATAAAGTTCTCATCCTGGATTGGGTTAATTACAGAAGGTGCTTGGTGTATAGGAAGAAAGTTCATGTGCGAGTGTAACTATTAAAAGTATTCTTAAATTCAAGGCAAATGTCCCTTAGAATGTACAGCGCTTAAAATTTACTGTCCTATAGAATTAACAGATAAGATATTCTTAAAGAAGAACAAATTGTATGTACAGTACTAAAAAACATCCAGATATTGCTCATCACAGTTGAAACTTTAATATAAAATAATTATTGATACATTATTGAAAGCTAATTCATTATCGGCAAGTATGTATGTATGTTCGAATGAGTATGTTCCTATTCAATAATTACAGAAACGATAATCAAGATTACATAAGACTCGCATAATAAGTCCGACCGTTGCTAAGTCGAAGGTCTATTCTGGTTCCGTTTTACAGTCAAACCTGTGTATAGTGACCAATTAAGGGCAACAAGAAAAGTGGCCACTGTAGACAGGTGACCTTTATAAACGGGTTCCCTAACAGTGTTTTTAAACTACAGGGGATCATTTTTGGTGGCCACTGTAGGCAGGTTGGCCGCTTAGACAGGTTTGACTTATTTGTTTTCTAAATAACCAAAGTTGGTCAAAATATACCCATTTCAAAGCATATCGTGCAGTCCTTTAATATGGACTTGACCTGTGCCAGGCTGAATGTATTTTGCTAAATTTTAATTCCACGATGGAATATGAAGATTGAAAAAGTACATCATAAATATTTGATTAGTCAATCAATGGTGTGTATTTTTTCTATGAAATTCATTGTTTTCTTTCAGATTTCCACTACATAATATGACAGTTTTGTTCCTCTGCCTCAATAAACCGCCATAAACCGTGTTAAATAAAAGACATTTTTGTCAATTATTTGATTAACAATATCACTGTTGAATAAAGCAATATTACATTATTGCTTTTCCTGGCACATTTGAAAAAAAACCTGTAAATTCAACTCTCTGGGTGTCGGCCGATAGAACAGAACATCGCCTGTAGCCTGGTACATGAGATGGGTTCATAGAATGGTAGAGGTGCTGTGACTGGTACCATTTCTCTGGAGGCAGTATACCAATCACCGCCTGTAGCCTGGTACATGAGATGGGTTCATAGAATGGTAGAGGTGCTGTGACTGGTACCATTTCTCTGGAGGCAGTATACCAATCACCGCCTGTAGCCCGGTACATGAGATGGGTTCATAGAATGGTAGAGGTGCTGTGACTGGTACCATTTCTCTGGAGGCAGTATACCAATCACCGCCTGTAGCCTGGTACATGAGATGGGTTCATAGAATGGTAGAGGTGCTGCGACTGGTACCATTTCTCTGGAGGCAGTATACTAATCACCGCCTGTAGCCCGGTACATGAGATGGGTTCATAGAGTGGTAGCTTTGTGGATGTGGAGCTTGGCCGGTAAAGTAAGAGTTGCTGCTAGCCATCTGCCCGAAAAGAAAACCCAAAATACAACTAATTAAATACATTTCATTTTGCAAAGAAATAGTACATTTATATGTTAGCCTCCACTCTTGACATTCCAGTGAACTATGTTTAATAGGTAGGACTATCCCTGAAATTGTTGGCAATTTACAATGTATGTCTTTATGATCTTGGACTAGTGATGAGCCACTGAAGACAATTTTGAGCCAATGGAAATAAAACACATCTAGCAGTAAGAAAAGGTTACAGTGGAACTTCGCTATCATGGGGAGCTAGGATCCATGATAAAAGCTTGTTATATCAGGTTTCTTTTTATACTGGGAAAACAAACATTCTTATAAGAGCTCTTATCAGAAAAGTAACCTTGTTATAAGAGAGCTTTGTAACTTTGAAGCTCTTAACCCATCAAGGACGGAGTCCCACATATTTGTGGGTTGGTAGTCCTACACTTCAGCAAGAAGATAACAAGTTATATAATGTATACAAGGAGAAAGAGCATAAATCTCTCTATTTTTAGAGCTCTATTTTGTTACTCTACCTGCTTTAGTTATTTTGTAATGATTTTTATTATTGAATAGATCGCTATAATTTAGAAAATCCTTAAATTGGCAACACATTGTGATAGTTTAAAAACAGATTTTGGCATTCAAATTGGCAACTTTGCAGAAAGTCACTTCATATTTGTCTAAAATTGTAATTACTAAATATTTTCCACTTATTTTTATGCCATTAAAAGGTCAAACAAAATTAGGAGTTGCCAATTTGTAGAGGAAAACAATGATAAATTTTGCCTTAAAATAGCTCTCGTCCTTGATGGGTGCCAAGTGTTGTATTCAAACTTGCAGTAAGCTGCTTTCTATGCCTCTTGAAGCTACCGCTTAGCTGCCAATGCTGTGCATGCACGCAATAGAGTAATAGAGTAATTGACCATGCCCATTGTATTGTGCAGTGGCAATGTAAACGTAAATGACTCTACTGTTCAGTGCACACTTTAATCTTCAAGAGTGGGGGATTTGCTTTTCATTAGATTACTTTCAAATCCCAAAATAGCATTCTAACTGTGGCCTTCCAAATCAATGTGGCATTTGAGGATTAGGACATTGACACTTGTAGATCTCACCTGGTATGGGACTCCCGAGCCGACTGGTTGCTGGGTCATCGACGGATTGTATTGCTGAGGATACATGGAGGGTGCGTAGCGGGGATCCAGACCAGGCGCCACACCAGCACCGTAAGCCGACTGCTCCAGGTAGGGGTTCCTCTGCAGCATACTCATCTCTGATTGACCCATGTGGGCCATGTGATCGGGCAGGGGGCCCTGGCGCCCTTGAAGCAAGGTGCGGAGGTGCGAGGGGGTACTTAGCCCTGGGTAAGAGGAGGGGAGTGTCTGGCTTGCGGGGATGTGGTGACCGGGGTACAGTGATGGCTGAGGTTGGTTGAATGCAGACGAACGGTGAGCCGACAATGACGAATGGATGCCCATTGCCGGTGTCAAACGGCCAGTGGGGTTGAAGAAATCAGGCTTGGTACTTGCCGCTGCAGACGGGAAGGGAGACATGTGACCGGCTCGCATGGGATCATACGACGGGATGTTCTTGCCGAGCATTTGCCCGCTGTAGCCGGGGTAAGCCGAGTCCAGACCAGGCGTTGGTCCTACTCCGGGGAGGTGAGACGGCATGCCGGGTGTGGGGACGCGCTGGGCAGACATCCCACTGTAAGGGTAACCTGGTGGGATCGCGTTGGGCACGGGGCTGGGCGAGGGGACCCTGAACGAGCTGCCCGGCCGCTGACTTGCACTTGCATCTGTCAGGGGCTTTGACTGCGGACCTGCTGCACTCTGCGCCTCCTGGGTGCTACTCCGTGTAGTGTCCGCGGAACCGTGTGTAGGGGATGCCATGCTACGGAGGAGCTCCGTGGCTGTAGTACTGCTGCCGTGGTTTGCGTTTGCGTTCCCCTGAGAGGCAAGACGTTGCAGGGACTCTGACATCGGAGCGCTTTGGTGACTGCTGGACTGATGGCTATGGCTGGTCTGTAGAGGAGCAGCCATTCCTAGATGGTTACTGCTGGGTGTCACCCCAGGATACTGAGGTGGACTTTGAGCCTTGTGGACTCCCGTAGACTGCGCCTGGCTACTACCAGTGGATGGAGATTCTTCCACTGAGAGTGGTCGCCACAGCTTTGCGGGAGACGGTTCGACCTCTCTTGTTGGTAGACCCCAGTGTGTTGGGGGTGCTCCGCTTGTTTGATTAGGCATGGGATAAGGATGAATCTGACTTTGTGGATGTCCTTGAGGTGGTGGATGACTTTGAGGATGACTTTGAGTATGATGCAGGGGGTGCTGCTGGGGATGGGTCTGCGGGTGAACTTGCGTATGACCTTGCACATGTCCTTGTGACTGACTTTGTGGGAGGTTGTGAGGGGGTGAATGCATTGGAATGTTTTCATGGGTCCTAGGATCTGAATTTCCGCTGACTGGCGGTTGTTGCAGTGGTGCTCCCTGAGAGAGTGGCGGCACGGCCTGCGTAGCACTCGATGGCTTATTGCTCAGCTCTGCATGCGGACTGTACCACTGAGATTGCAGGGGCGGGGGAGGTCGGCGTGCATTCAAGTCTATCATATCATGGTAGAGTCCTGTAGTGGGGTTTGTTGGTGCCACAGCGGTATTTCTCTCGACTACGGCCTGAACAGCCAGAGGTTCCGGGCCCTGTGCAACACCATGATGCACACCACCCTTCTGAGATAAACTATCCATGTTGGCAAATGCAGATTTGTCCATTCCTCTCTCAGCTATGGCTTGTCCTGAAATGTTTGTGCTATGTTTGTCACTTTGTTTGCCATCACCTGAAGATTTTGCAGTGGGTGAGAAGGGAGCGTTCCTCTTCTCGCTTGATGCAGTTCCCTGCAATTTGTTCCTATCATCAAGATGCTCCAGACTTTCGCAGACTTGTAGAGGTTTTGGCGGCGTCAATGGTTGGGGCAGGCTGCTCTGTCGTAGGGGTGTACCAACAAAAGGAGGGACATGTGCTCTGGGTTTATCGCTATTCTCTGTGTACCTTGCAGCAGGAGCAGGTAGATATGTTGGCCCAGCCCTCCCTTCACTCCCAAGGACCTTTTCGGAAGGCACCTCCATTCCTGGACCCTGCGGCAGCCCGCTTATTGCACCACTCAAAGGATTACCACCTAGAATACCTTGCTCCGAAATCTTCTTGTTTCGTTGCTTAGTATCGTCCTCTTCGCTTACAACAAAGTCATCTTTAGCTGCTGGTGATGTGTCTTTTGCCTTGCGCCCTCTGCTACCTTTTGTCCCCTTTTCCTCCTCCCCATCCTTCTCTTCTTCGTCATCCTCAACATCCCTGGCCTTCGGTTTGGACTTCTTGGATCCCTTCTTCCCCTTGGTCTTAGAGGTCCGGACCTCTAAGTAGTCTTCAGAGTGGTAGGAAGCTGGACTTGGACAGGGACTTGGGTCCGGCGACTCCTGGTCTTCCTTCCTCACCTCGTTCTTTCTATCCTTCAAACTCTCTTCCATCCGATCCTCCTCCTCCTCCTCCTCTTGCCCCTTCTGCTCTTCCTCCTCCTCATCCTCCTCCTCCTCATCTTCCATCTCCTCCTCTTCTTCTTCTTCTTCTTCTTCATCCTCCTCCTCCTCTTCCTCTTCCTCCTCCTCCTCATAGTTAGGTTGCCTGGATGAGGTCCTCCGAGGGCTTCGAGGCATCACCTTCTGTCCGTCCTGCGAGCCCTGGGAGTCCGTCTCTCCCTCGTCCTGAGAGTCTGTGAATACTGGACGAGACACTTGGTTCTTGCTGTTGGTCGTCTTCTTCTTGAAGTTTGGGAAGTGCTTCTTCAGCGCACGCCTGAAGCCGCCTTCAACTTTCCGCGCCATCAGCATGTATTCTGTGAAGTAGAGGAAGAGAATGAATAAATCAACAACTTTATTACTAATACATTATGTTAAAGTGATCTGTTAACTTTGTACAATTTCAACCAAAATCACTTGGAGCTTTCCCACTACTATTGTACATTGTTGTTTGGCTTATGAACAGAAGAATGAAATGGGTTTTTATTTGTAATGTCTCCATAATCATGGATATATTTACGATTAAATTTGAGAGCGTCTATAGAAGGTTTCCGACCAAAGTCAAGAGTATCTGAATTTGGATACTCAATGGTCCATAGTATCCGAATTTGGGTACATCACGCTAAACGATCGGGATAAAATCAGACATTGATTTTCTCTGTTTTCACTAGGTAAACATTCGACATTTCAAACATCGCCAAAACCAGGCATAAAAAACAAAGGAAATCATTGCAAAAAATCATCAAAATAGCGAGCGCAAATTTGCTAACAGCAATTTCTTTATCGGCGCGGCGCAATTATTCTGCAACTCCAATTTGCTACATACACATTATGGTACATAGTACTTTCAAACTTTAAACTTTGATTTGAACAAGTTAACAAATTGTATTATTTCATCACTCCAAAATAACACTTTACTGATTCAATGTTGGGTTTATATATTCCTTTACGGATTTTTAATCAGGGTAGTGATTTTAGATGACATTTTCATAAATTATTTCTTATGAAAAGCTGTGATTACCAGTCACTGTTTTTCTTTTGTTTTTCTTTGTTTTTTCGGGCCACCAAATTTCTGTTTCGGGCCACCAATATTGGATAAAAAACAATTCTACTTGCCTGATCGGGCCACCAGCAAAAAAAAGTTAATTTCGAGCATTGCCTTACACCACGAAAAATGGATACTTTCAAACAACAGAAGAGAAGTTCTTACCACTTTTTCTGCCATTGTATTGCACACAGTTCTGGAATATCAGATCCATGTCTTTCACAAACTGAAAAAACAACAGCAAAACAATAGACATGTGATGAAACATAACATTAAATGATTGAAGTAAATTTGAAATACTGTTACATTCCAGGCAGGAAAACTTATTTCAGGAAATTTTATTTACAAAATTATGCAGTCAACCTTCCGTAAGTCAAATTTGAATAAGTTTGTCCTTCAGCAAGACAATTAATCCACAATTGCTGCTCTCTAACCATGTATATTAATGGGGACCCGGAAGGATGGGAACATTGTTCCTTAGCACTGTGTGCGCCTAACAACAACTGGCTGGAATACTCCCTAGGGAGTGAACAAAATGTTCACTTTGTGTGCAGGATGACTGCAGTGTTTATCCCTTGACTGGAATCATAATAATAGGGCTTAGAATAGAGGCTCTATGGCAATTTGCGCACTACTAATATCTATTATTATTATTATCATTATTAGTATTTTTATTATTATTATTATTATTATTATTATCATTATTATCACCATTAATATTACTATTAATATCAGTAGTATTAGTATTATTATTATTATTAGTAGTAGTATTATTAGTATTATTTTCATTATCAGTATCATTATTATTATTATTATTATTAAGTGTTGCAATCAAATGGCCGAATACTCACATCATTGACGGAGTGGTACATCCTTTCTTCCACTTTCAGATCCATCGTAGCAATATCCATCGGTTTCTTGATGATGCTGTAGTAGTTTGGTGCGTACGACTCTTG
Organism: Echinarachnius parma; assembly: GCA_037951105.1. Lineage (NCBI taxonomy): Eukaryota > Metazoa > Echinodermata > Echinoidea > Clypeasteroida > Echinarachniidae > Echinarachnius > Echinarachnius parma. The sequence goes on from JBAMJV010001933.1 coordinate 35,852, forward strand.
TACTGGATCTATGAAAGGCCATGCTTCGTAGTGTGACTTAGTCGTCTCAAGAACTAGACAAAATGAAATAAAATTTCAAGAAAATGATAAAGAAAAAACATCAATTGTGGGAATATGCATCAGTTTCTTGATGATGCTGTTGTAGTTTGGTGTGCAGGATATCTATGAAAGGCCATGCAAGATTTTGTTAGACAAAACTAAACAACAAATCAAGAAAATTACAGCCAAGATTGAAAGATCCATCAGTTTTTTGATAATGATGTAGTAGTTTGGTGCATACGATTCTTGTACTGGATCTATGAAAGGCCATGCTTCGTAGTGTGGCTTAGTCGTCTCAAGAACGAGACCAAATGAAACAAAATTTCAAGAAAATGATGATAAAGAAAACAAATCAATTGTGGCAATATCCATTGGTTTCTTGATGATGCTGTAGTAGTTTGGTGCATACGACTCTTGTACTGGATCTATGAAAGGCCATGCTTCGTAGTGTGATTTTGTTGTCTCAAGAACTAGACAAAACAAAATAATAATTTGAGAAATTGACGACAAAGATTAATTGTGGCAATATGCATTGATTTCTTCATTCCTATGAACTGCCAGGCTTTGTGGTGTGTTTTTGTAGTCTCAAGAACTAGACAAAACAAACCAATCAATCAAGAAGACATTTATTTTCATCAGGAGGGTATGAAAAAGAAAACCCTTCTTTTTAGACTATTTCTTTATAAAGTAATTCTTTGATAACTTAGATACATTTTCCTTAGTTTCTCCTTTTCATATAAGAACTGGACTGAACTTCAATGGCTCAAATAAATGTGTTTAATGGTCAAGGCCCATACAGCACTGACAATTTTAGTTAATTCATATGATTTTTATCAGAGATGCCAGCAATCTATGAGCCAAGAGCCAGAAAACCGAGTCAGGATATCTGATTTGTATAGAGAAATTACTAGAATGAGCCTGAAGTTGTAGGTGAAGAGGGCCTGAAATTCTAACTTTTGCCTGAAAACCGGCATCCCTGTTATATGTATACAAGACAGGTTTCATTACTTTAAAACAATGTAATAGCTACCTTTAGCAAAGTTTTTCCTCAGTTTCTCTGTCTCCTGTACTGCCTGAACCTGACTCCTGCTACTCCTGGTCGTCCGTCCAAAGCCGAGGTCATAGGGCACGGACGATGTCGACGTCGGGTCATCAGAGATGGGTTCTGGGGATTGGTTCTTGGCGCGGAGTCTGGCGCGCATGGTTTGCTCTGAAAGAATGGTCAACATGGAAGCATGAATATGTGCATCATTACATTTATATTGAATTGAATTGGAATTGGAATTAAATTGAATTGAACTGAACTAATTGAATTGATTGAATGAAATGAAATTGGATTGAATTTTAAGAATTTAATTGAATTTATTAAAACCGTTGATTAAATGCATATTTTCTCCTCACTTTTCTTCTCCATCGTATACCTCCTCTCAGTCCTCTGTCAATTATTTTCATCATCATAATTTAATCATCATTTTCATCATTTTCATCATCAGAATTATCCTTATTATAATCTTATTAAATATCCTCATTTTGAAAAAATATCTTTACCCTCAATATTACAATCATCATTGACATCATCTTGTCATCATGATCATCAGAATCATAATCACAATCACAATCACAATCATCATCATCATCATCATCATCATCATCCTCCTCATCCTCATCATCATCATCATTATCCTAACCTTTTTTCTCCTTGAGTTCTTCTGCCCTCCTCTCGGCTTCACTATCATCCTCCTCTCCATCTCCTTCTTCTTCTACGTCTTCTTCCTCCTCCTCGTCATCTCCTTCTTCTTCTACGTCTTCTTCCTCCTTCTCCTCCTCATCCTCTTCTTCCTCCTCTACCCCCTCCTCCTCCGCATACTCCCCCTGTCGTCTGTTCCTGCGTCTCAGGGAGATCATCCGAGCTGCCTCCTCTGTCTCGTTCCTTTCAGCCTCTTCAAGCTCATCCAAGTTCTTTTGCCTCTCCTTCATCAAAAACAAATTTTGATTTCAAATAAATAACGAGATTAAAGGGATCTAGTAACTTTGTTGACATGTGCAAAAAGTGATGAATGGTTGATAAAATGTGTATGAAAAATTCACATTTAAAGGCTATTATATGGCCTATTAATAAGCGAAAATTCAAAGTGATATTCGCTAACTCATAGTGCTACTGACTTTGTACACAGTTATAACTTTCCAGTGGATAATTAAAAATCTGAATGTTTCAATCAAACATGTTCCATGCTTCTATTAGTAATATGTATCAACAAGGTATGAGAGAACCACTAGAGTTCTAAATAAAATGTGTGGATTTGGACAATGTAACTTGATCCCTTTAAGTTTTTTACTCCTTCTTGACAACGATACAAGCCAACGATAAATGATATAAAGCTACCCTTTTTCCATAAATTTTGAATCATTTTATGATCTCATCCTGTTTATCATAAGTGTTGTTGATTATGGGGCTGTTGTTGTTTTTTATTGTTGTTGATTTAGTTTAGGATGTTGTTTCATTGTTTACAGTTTCTTCCTGTTTATCGTAAGTGGTGCTGATATAAGTGCTGTTGTTAATAATTTTGTTAAGGATGTTGTTTTTGTTGTTTACCTCTTCGTACTGTTTATCATCAATAATGTTGCTGTTGTTATTGTTGTTGATGATTTGGTTAAGGATGTTATTTTTTACCTCTTTATCCTGTTTATCATATAAGTGTTGTTGTTATTGTTGTTGATGATTTGGTAAAGGTTGTTGTTGTTGTTGTTTACCTCTTCTTCCTGTTTAACCTTGAGGTCTGCAATCCTCCCCGACGCCCTCCTCGGGACCATCTCCTGCAGCTTGCGTCTCAACGCCTTCTCCTATCATAAGTGTTTTTGTTATTGTTGTTAATGATTTGGTTAAGGATGTTGTTGTGGGTTATCTCTTTGTCCTGTTTATCATATAAGTGTTTTTGTTATTGTTGTTGATGATTTGGTTAAGGATGTTGTTGTTGTTGTTTACCTCTTCTTCCTGTTTGACCTTGAGGTCTGCAATCCTCCCCGATGCCCTCCTCGGGACCATCTCCTGCAGCGTGCGTCTCAATGCCTTCTCCTATCATAAGTGTTTTTGTTATTGTTGTTGATGATTTGGTTAAGGATGTTGTTGTTGTTACCTCTTTATCCTGTTTATCATATAAGTGTTGTTGTTATTGTTGTTGATGATGATTTGGTCAAGGTTGTTGTTGTTGTTTACCTCTTCTTCCTGTTTAACCTTGAGGTCTGCAATCCTCCCTGACGCCCTCCTCGGGACCATCTCCAGCAGCTTGCGTCTCAACGCCTTCTCCTATCAAAACTGTTTTTGTTATTGTTGTTGATTTGGTTAAGGATGTTGTTGTTTACCTCTTCGTTCTGTTTATCATATAAGTGTTGTTGTTATTGTTGTTGATGATTTGGTCAAGGATGTTGTTGTTGTTTACCTCTTCTTCCTGTTTGACCTTGAGGTCTGCAATCCTCCCTGACGCCCTCCTCGGGACCATCTCCTGCAGCTTGCGTCTCAACGCCTTCTCCTATCATAAGTGTTTTTTTTTTATTGTTGATGATTTGGTTAAGGATGTTGTTGTTTACCTCTTCATTCTGTTTATCATATAATTGTTGTTGTTATTGTTGTTGATGATTTGGTTAAGGATGTTGTTGTTGTTTACCTCTTTGTTCTGTTTATCATGTAAGTGTTGTTGTTATTGTTGTTATTGTTGTTGATGACTTGGTCAAGGTTGTTGTTGTTGTTGTTTACCTCTTCTTCCTGTTTGACCTTGAGGTCTGCAATCCTCCCCGACGCCCTCCTCGGGACCATCTCCTGCAGCTTGCGTCTCAACGCCTTCTCCTACAATGAATGATAATAACCGAATAAGAATAGTGGAATCTATCTAGATATTCTATACCAAGGCAGAAGTGCATTATCATTATCCTGGCTTTAGCTGAGAAGGGCCCAATTGCAGAAAGAGATACAATCAATTGTAAGTCAGATCATGTGACAAAAATCGCAAATCTGATTGGTTGAAATGCGCAAATTCTCTGACTAACATTAATTGTAACTTACAATCTCTTTCTGCAATGGGACCCTGCTGATAAAGCACATCAATCATTTCAAAGAACACTTTTCTGCCAGGTACTCAATACCTTCTCTTACAATGATGATAATAATAATGACGATAAGCATTTATCTAGAAATTCTATACCCAGGCACAAGTGTCTTACCATTACCTGGCTCAACTGACCTGCCCTGATAATGCACATCAATCATTTCAAATAACACATTTTTGCCAGTCACCCAGTTTCTAAACCTAGATGAAGAAAACAAAAAACATTGTCTCATTTTTCACATAAATTTCAAGGCGAGATGAATACTCATTAATATCATGGTAGCAAAGTGAATTATAAATAATTTGTTGACATTTTTGGTCACAAGTCTGTGGTGCAAGAAATGGTGTCCACATATATTTTCTTGAGTAGTCTTGACTGGATCAATAATAGGCACTCAACAGTTTATTTACCAAAACAGTCACAATAAATACAAGAGCTCTAATAAGAAAACACAGACTAATAACTTCATCTTTAGCATTACTAATTCTACTTATAAATGAAAATTACTTGCTAATATTAAAAAGGAGTATTAATATCATGATTAATGTAATTATCATTCAAAATTACAAACAAATTTATTCATACCTTTGCAGCAAATATTGTGTGGATCTCCGGCAAGAAATCCTCTATGAGGACCAAATACAACTCCCTCTCCGGCTTATTCCGCGCCTTCTTAAACGACTCCGCAAGTCGGTGCCAATCTTCTTCCGTCTCGCAGGCGACGTGCCACCGGGCGGTCTCTGGCTCTTCATCCTCTGAGGAGCTTTCGCTGGAGTCGTCTGAAGGCACGGCAAGCATATTCTCCAGCAGGAGCAAAGCTTGCAGCTCCTTGAGGGCCTCCTGCTCGTCAAATTCGTCCTCCTGGGATGCTGTCTTTGACACGTTCTTGGCAGGTGTCTTCAAAGGCTTCTGAGGAGTGGCCTTTGCAGGAGCCTTCCGGTTTTGTGGGGTGGCTTTTGCAGGTGTCTTTGCAGAGCCTTTGGGATTGGCCTTTGCAGGTGTCTTACACCCCTTCTTGGCAGACTTGTCACTAGTTGTCACCTCTTCCGGACAGTCCGCTTCACCCTGGTTGTCTTGAGATGCTGCTGACTTCCCCGCCTTCTTGGATGCAGCCTTCCCGCCTTTGGACTTGGGTGCTTGCTTCGCTTTGCTGGATTTCTTCCCAGCCTTTGATTTGCTGGCATCTTCCCCTTCATCTTCCTCCTCATCCTGAGAACATTTGTCCTCATCCTGGCTTTCCTGTGAGGATTCCTTTGCAGATTTCTTTGAGGATTTCTTCTGGGATCCCTTCGTTGTCTTGGTTTCCTTCTTTCCTCCCTTCGTTTTCTTCCCAGACATAGACTCGCCTTCACTCGCTGTACCTTCTTCTGCAGCCTTTGGTTTTCCCTTTGCACCCTTCTTTTGCCCTCTTGCATTTGTTTTCTCCTCCTCCACCTTCTGAGAGATGGCATCCTTCTTGCCAGCTTTAGTTGGGGTACCTCTCCTTGTTGCTCTTCCTGGAGTGGATGCCTCCTTAGAGGTATTCTTCCCCTTTCTAGGGGTGGCATTTTCCTTAGGTTGCCCATCTTCGTTTTCTGTTTCGGTTTCAGTTTCCGTTATGATCTCTTTGCTCTTGATCTCCCTTCGTCTTTTCTTCTTCTTCCCTGTCCCATCTTCAGAGTCAGCGCTCATGCTTGCTTTGATGCTCTTCTTCGCTTTTGACGATTTGCTTGCATTTCCCTCCTCTTCTTGACTGTCCTCTTGTGAGGATGCCTGCTCGGATTTCATCTTCTTCTTCTTCCCTTTGCTTTTCTTTTTCGTATCAGCTTCACTCTCACTCTTCACGTCGACCGATGATTCTTTCTTAAGTTTCCTCTTTCCTCCTTTCTTTTTTCCTCCGCTTTTGGTGTCCTCTTCTCCAAGTCCCTCACTCTCTGTCGTCACGTTCTCTTCTTTTTTGATTTTCTTCCCCTTCTTTCCTTTCTTCCCCTTCTTCTGCTCCCCGTCCGTTTCCCCCTGACTCTCTTCCCCCGTTAGCAACTTCTTCTTCTTCACTTTCTTCTTCCCCGTTTTCCCTCCTTTCGTCTCACTAACGTCCATTTCACTTTCTGCACTGGTAGCCGTTTCCTCTTTGATGTTCTTTTTCGCAGATGCCTTTCCTTTCTTCGTCTTGCTTGGTTTCTTTTTCCCCGCTGCGTCTGTCTCGGTCTGACTTTCTGCACTGCTAGCCTCTTTCCGCTTCCCCTTCTTTGTTTTTCCCCTCGGTGTTGACTGCTTCTTCGTCTTCTTCTTCTCCTCCTCCTCTTCGCATTCCGTCTCCGTTTCTAGCTCTTCCTTCTTGATGGTCTTCCGCGTCTTCTTCTCTTTCTTCTTCTTCTTGCTCTGTGCGGTGTCGTCCTCCTCGCTCTCTGAATCAGCATCGCTTCCCGGCTCCTCCTTCTTAACCTCTTCCACCTTAATCTTCTTCGCATTTTTCTTCTTCTCCGGCATCTTCTTCGTTCGTTTCCCATTCTCGTTCAGCTCTTCAGGTTCTTCCACTTTAACGTCCTCCTCCTCCAACTTCCTCTTCCCTTTCCCTTTGGGGGGAGGTTTGCCATCGTTGCCGGCACCTGTTGCCCCCTTCTTGCGTAGTTGTGTGAGTGGGATGTTGTCATCACTGCAGGTGTCACTGTGAATAAATAGTTGAAAACTTTTATTTACCCTCTTAAAAATAGGCTTGATAACTTAAAAGTATAAGTATCCGCGATGTACAAATCATCTGAACAATTTCCAGTAGATAGGAGGAAAATTATGACAACTACTTGAAATTTTAGATTGATTAACGCTATAATTTGGATTTTACAAATAAGAAACGACCACCAAAAAAAATTGAAGAAATCCTCTCTTTAATGTACCACATTTTGGCCACTACAAATTTGGTTATCTGATTTATCATAATATGGCATGCATGTTGAAGTTATTAACGTCAGATCCTTGTCTAACAACATTCCTTATAAACATGCCAACAAAAAGTCTCAATAACAAAGAATGAGCAAATACATTGAAAGTGTTACAAGAACACATTCAAAGGGTGCAAAAATTGGGAAACCCTTTGTTTTGTTTTTGTTTTGCTGGCCCTACAGTGTGGAATAGTTTGCCAGTTGACCTGAGGTTGTCTCCTGCAGTCATATTTGAAAGAAACTTGAAGACATATTTATTTTTATCATAAGAGATTGTGTCTTCCATTCTTGGGGGGGGGGGGGGCTTTTGCAAAGAGACCCACTGTTAGCTCTTACTTTTACACTTAATTTAACGGTCTCCTCAAGTCTAAGGGCAAGGCTCAACACTCGCACTGGCCCGCTGGCCCGAGTCCAGTGAAATTGCACTTCGGGCCAGCAAAAATGTATAAAAGTCATATTTTGGAGGCACAATCGGCCAAACAGATTTTCAACCCGACATTGACAAAATGAGACAAATCTGGTTTTCTTCCATGTTATGCTTCATCTATAATCACAGGTTTGACCAGGAAAGAGTGATATTTTGAATAGTACAATATTTGTTCATGAAATTAAATTTTTGGGCCAGTCAATTTTCTTTAGGGCCACCAGAAAAGAGGAAGAAATTATTTCACTGGGCTGAACGGGCCACTGGCCTCAGCAAAAAAAGGCAAGTGTGGAGCCCTGGTATACTATATTTTGTAAAATTACTTTGAAATCCTTATCATTTACTCACTTGTCGCTCTTGAGCGGTTTGGCAAGTTTCTTGAGTTTGGCAGGTCGTTTCTTTGAGAGTTGTCTCTGTAGGGCCCTTTCAGGCATTTAAAGAAATTGTGTCATCCATTCTCGAGGGCGCTTTTGCAAGAGACGCACCGTTAGCTCTTACTTTTACAGTTATTTAAACGGTTTCCTGAAACCGTCTTCTGAAGCCTGAGGATATTCTGTATTTTGTAAAATTACTTTGAGATCTGTATCATCATTTACTAATAATTATCATTTGATCATTTACTCACTTGTCGCTCTTGAGCGGCTTGGCAAGTTTCTTTAGTTTGGCGGGTCGTTTCTTCGAGAGTTGTTTCTGTAGGGCCTTTCTGGTTTTGACCGTCTCCTGGAGCCGCTTCTTTCTCGCAGCTTCTTTCTCCTTCTTCACTTTCGTCCTCTCCTTCTCCCTGTGAGATGGAAGAAACAAATATTGTCCCTTCTTTAAAGATCTGATATACATGTACTTGAGTATTATACAGGGGTGTGAGAGCAAGATTGAAAAAAAAAAAAAAAAATCAGAAAAAATCGGAAATGAAAAGTGTGCGCAAAGTCCCTTACCTTAGGCCGCGCCGCGCCGGGGTTCAAGGCTCGATGCAGCCGTGTCACTCGGCGGTGTGCATGCTAGCGCTACGGGTAGAGGTACTAGCTAGCACAGGCGCGCGTTCGTTCAGGTGTGCGATTTCCGCATGTGCTAAATACGAAATTGAACGTTGTACACTGTAGCACTCGATATGTTTTCAAAAATATGCTAAACCATTGAGTGCTAATACTCAAAATAATCGGAAATTAAAAATAATCGGAAATTAGAAATTAAAAATAAGCGGAAAATGAAGATTGCTGTTTGAGGTAAAAAGTCGGAATTCCGCGGAAAATCGGAGGTCTCACACCCCTGATTATAGGTCAGTCACGTGATGCTTCTCGGCGGCAGCGTCACATGACTGATCCAACGCCAATTGAAAGCAGTCAGTAGGCTGAAGAAGAAGATGTACGGATGTGTATCGAAAGCTACCACCGGTAAGATTAAACTTTTTAAAATACATGTATATTTGTAATATACTTGAGTATTTTTTTTCCTCAAAATGTTGTTGCTAAGTTTTCTCTTGGTTTTGAATCCATGCGAGAGTAAAGTTAGCAAGGACAGGACATCTGAATAAGAATCACTCCCCTCCAAGTGCCCGCATTCTTGTGAAATTCTGATTAGAACAATTATTTTGTCCTTGCCGAAAACGTAAAAAGAGGGTTGAAAATCATAATTTGTGACCGGCTATAGCAAAACCCGGCACTTGTCGGTAAAAATCAAAATGCAGATGTTCGTACCATTACAAAGGCCTCATCACAAGCTTTCATTTGATGCTTTGTTCTAACTAATTGGTCCATAATTAACAAAGATATGATTGTTTCAATGTTACAATCATATGTCTTTTACACACATTGTGTGAACTTAAAATGCCCATTTCTTCAAAACATGAATTACCGACAAGTGCCGGGTTTTGCTATGGCCGGTCACATTTCTTACACACAAAAAATGAAGAAGAAAAGTACCTCTTTTTATGTTTGGCTTCTTTCTCGGCCGGGGAGGGAGCCGGGTCCTCTTTATAGAGTCTTGTGCTGTAGAAATACCAGTACTTGGCTCCTTTGCTGTCTACGCCAAGTGGGTCAACACGCAATTGTTCTCCGTTATACTCCTACAGGAAGAAATGTATGAAAAGAGATAAGAACCAGTTTAATCATTGTGTAACCATTTATTATGTTATGTCAACTACATGTACAGTATAAGTGAAAATAAACTACCGTATTTGCTGGTGTATTAACCGCACCTTTTTTCAAAAATTATTTTTTTCAAAAATGGGGGTGCGGCTAATACACGGGTGCGGTTTATAACATATTAACCGCACTTTTTTCAAAAAAACTTGAAAAAAAGGGGGGTGCGGTTAATACACAGGTGCGGTTTATACACCGGCAAATACGGTAACCACTTTACCACAGTATTCTGCAGTAATCCCTATTGATGTGTACAAATCAATAGGGATTACTGCTGACAAACGTTAGGGTGGTTACCTAATTTATTTTGACTTATTAAAAGTCTTGTGCTGTAAAAGTAACAGTTATTGGAAGTTATTATTTGTTTCATCATAATTATAACTAATTAAATATTGTGAGAATTGAAATGTCAGAAGCATCGCGCCGAAAGCCGCACAGGGAATGAAGGATCTCAACCTTGGTCAGGGTTGGTACAGCTTTGCATGTTGCGTCTTCAAGATACAGGGGGTTCACACTATACTTCACACAACCCAACCAACGTCCCTGCTAAGATTCATGTTTAACTTGAACTTTATTGTTTAATCAATCAAATAAAAACAATTAAATACCTTGAGAACTGTGACGTCAGAAGCATCGAGCCGAAAGTCGCACAGGGAATGGAGAATCTCAACCTTTGTCAGCGTTGGCAGAGCCTTGAAAGTTGCGTCTTCAAGGTTCAGGGGGTTCACTCGACCCTCCACCAACTCCCAGTGCTGCTTCATGAAATCCCTCAGAGACTGGTGGTAGTTTGTCGACCTAAGAGAGAAAGGGAAATAAATTAATAAGGTTGCTTTAATATATACATGTACCTCTTTAGTTTAGTTTAGTTTAGTTGTAATGTATATTATTGTATTGGGGCATCAAATGTACATACATACATTACATGTACAAGCCTATGCTGCTTCTCAGTTCTAAGTAAAGGATGTTATCCCCTGATTTGTATTGTTTTGGGTATATTTCCGAATAAACTCAACTAAACCAAAAAATCAACTTAGCCATGGACGATGCATTGTAAAACAGTGTGCAGACATGTATAGAATCTTTTGGCTTTTCTGACCTACTTTTCAAGCATTCCCTGAGGGGAAAAGGGCACTAAAAATGTTTCCAATTAATTGAAATTTACAGCCCCTGGGCTCTCAGTATCTCATCATAAAAATATCATTTCAGCTTTGCCATTATAATCACCATCATCTTCATCATCATCATCTGATGAATCTTTTTCATCATCATCATCTTTTATCATAATCTTTAGTATCATCTAATCGTCACCTTATCATCTCATCATCATCCCATCATCATCATAACTTTCATCATAAACACAATCATCTCATTTTCATCTAATTAGACTAATTATCATCTCCTCTTCATTATGATCATCATCTTCATCACAACCAGTACCTCAATCATCACAATCATCATTATCATCATCAATTATGGTAATGATCATCAGCATAAGACATAACTATCATTTCATTTTCATCATCATCACCACCACCATTTTCCTGACTTCATCATCATCCCATTGTCATCATCGCTATCATCTAAAACACCATCATCTCATCTTCATTATCATCATCATCACCATCTCCTCCTCCTCTACATCACCACCACTACCTCCATCATCACTTAAATTATTTTCATCATCAATCATGGCAATGATGATCATCATAACTATCATTTCATTTTCATCCTCATCCTCATCACCATCATCATCACTATCATCTACATTCCACATCATCGAGAAATGACTAACGTGATGTCCTTGCGAGAGAAGCATCCTCTGAGCAGTGCCACCAGGAGGTTGGGGATGAACGGAGACGATTCCTGGCCCGCATCAAAGAACAACGCCTCTTCCAGATCCTAACAAAATAAAGGAGAATGAAAGAACAACATTACATACATGTACATGATCAACACTTAGAATATTTTAGTATATATGTGTAGGACTTCTACAATGTAAATGGTCATACAGTTACATGTTAACCATTTGACTGGCAGGGGTGGTTATGACTATTTACAGCTTTGCACAGGGACAAAAATAAATTGTATTTTTCGGGGGCTTTTCAAGCTTGACACTCCAAAACTTGATTTGCATTGAACTCTACATGTAGATATAGATGCACATTTTCTTTTATGACTTTCCTTGGGCGTCATGAGCTTCACAGGTTATGGGGGGGGGGGGGGCATTCTCTTTGAAGACGTGCCCACGACTTGGTACAATGTTGCATGACTAAAAGAACCCATGTTCAATGCAATTTATATAGCACATCTGTTCTTTTAGTTATGCATGCAAAGTTGTGGGCACGTCTTCAAAGAGCATGCCGGGGGGGGGGGGGGGGGGGGGGGGGGGGGGGACATCATAGGGCAATTCCATAAATATGTCAACCAGTAGGCCAAAATGTCAAAATCATCATATTGGTCCAAATGATACAACAATTTGAAGGTAATAATGTGAACTGTCAAAAAACATTCATTAAAAAAAAAATTGATCAAGGTCAAGGTCATGAGACCCTTCCAAATCAAGGCATACTGAAGTTGCTGATTTTTCTTTGCTGTAACATACCATTTGATCTTTTTATGTATTTCAATTAAACTAGACTGAATAATTAATTGACCATGATAGATGTAAACTTTCTGAATCCATTACCACACATAAATTAGAAAAATACTCTTTTAATTACGATTTGTAGCTAATTAATATCAGGACTATTTTTGTCATGTACGTCCGATACGGAAAAACACTTATTTTCAATTTCACGAAAAGACAAAAACCCAATAAAGGGCAGGATGTCAATGCAAAGCAAGTTCTAACCCCTCTACACAGAGAGTAAAAAAAAAAATTCCAATCATCACTAATTAAGGAAAAAATGGATGGTCGCTGGTCGGACGTACACTTTTTGAGTACGTCCAACCATGTACGTCCGACACGGCATTGAAATGAATAGGTTTTTGCCAACACTTAAATTCACACTGTATCCTATCTGTATGATTAAAGAGTGTATTCAAATGTAATATCTCTTAATTACTTAGTGATTCATATCCCTAATTCTAACAAATCATCATAATATGGCTGGACATTCCAGACACATTTTTGTATGGGTATTTACATACTGTACTACACACTATCATGCTGTCATTAAAAAATATATCATAAAAACATACTTCAGGTGGACCATGTTGTATAATTATTATTTAAGTTTGACTCACTTAGGCCATTTAACAATTTTCTTAGTAGGAAAGAACAAACGTACATTTTGTGATGAAAAATCAACCCTAAACTTCAAATTTACATTATAAATCTAGTTCATGTAGTCCCATCAGTGCATATTCATGTTAGTGAAGATTAATTGTGTTTTTATTTGTATTATACTGCCATAATTTAATGGTTAGGGTTAGGGTTAGGGTTAGGGTCAATTTCCAAATTCAATTTTATCCCGTTTATCATATTCTTGTGAACCCGTGGATCTTGTGAATGTTTTACCTTGTGAATGTTGTAGAAAGGCGGGGAAATACTTTCCTCCCGATCTGAACGATTTTCGGTGAATAAGCCTTTTAGAAGCATAACCCCATCCCCAATAACTACTGACGAAAGGCACTCGATGTGATAAGAAGAAAGAAACTAACTCCCCTCCTCCAACCTGCTCCATTCACTTCAATGCACTTTGCACTGTGTACAAAACCTGTGCATGGGTATCGCTCGCTCGCTCTACAAACACGCCGCACGTGGGCTCGCGAATAACGCTATCGTATATCAAGTTATCAACAACATGTCACGCAAAACAACGATGACGAAACTATTGAACGTAGCTACATGTACTATTACACACAGCGCGTTGTCAATTTTAGACTTACAGATCATATCGACCATTTGCGTGATAATAATATTTATATTTAAATCTAAAACTGGATAATTTTGCAACTTGTAAAATGTAAACTTTAAATATGTTTCTTAATATATATCTTGCTTTTTAAACTGCGTTTTATATTCGTTGAACAAAGTTGTGGCGGTAAATCGTTAGTCAACGCTCGGCGCCTTAAATTTAGCAACCGGAATTGTGCACTCCCCTTTTTATCGATTTCGACGACGACCACGGGGCGGGGGCGACTCGGGAATGCCTCTACGTCCTCCGCAAAACGTATACCCTTCGATGGCGACGGTCAGTGAGTCGCAGAATTCTCGGGGGGAGGCGCGCCCGTGTGGGAGGCGATTCGGGGGGTTGAAGCTTACCGTATTTTAAATATAAATAGATTCATTATTTCCATATTCAATCAATAATTGCATGGCAAAAATATCAACAAGTTTGAACTAAGACTAATTAAGCTATAAAGGGACTTGGTTAATGCTGTAACCGATCATCGGATCGGCATGCCGATCCCGATCCGATCATGGTTGATCGGATCATTTTTGCCGATTTCCGATCATGCAGAAAAAATCGGGGAAAAAATCGGATCGGAAAAAAAAAAAAAAAAAAAAAAAAAAAAAAATCGTTTTTTTTTCTTTGAAAAATGATCCCCAAAAAACATATTTCAAAAAACATATTTTGGGAATATAAATTAATACCAAAGCAACATATTATATCCATATGAATACGCCCAAGGTAATCTTGTATGGTTATGCTTTCATTTAAAACTGATTACCTCTCCTTTCACAAAATTTCGCGCCGATTCTGAGCTTAGTCCCATGTGATTCTGAAAGGTTACGCCAAATTGATCACATGGGACTAAGCTCAGAATCGGCGTGATTAATTTTGTAAAGGAAGAGGTAATCAGTTTGAAATGAAAGCATACCCGTACAAGATTACCTTGGGCTTATTAATATGGATATGGGCAAGTCCAAGCTATTTTGTAGGCATAACGCGTGGGACATCAGAGCGAAAAAGAGTGCTTACTCTTATAAGAAATATTGAAACACCAATTTGTTTTACATTTTAGATACTTTGGAGCAAATTTTATCAAATGCCAAAAAAAAAAATTGAAATCATCCATGCATAAATAATTTATGCGACTTTATGCTAGCGTCACGCGTGGGACCAGAGAAAGTTGGTATTTTTAAACTTTGAATTTGAATGTGAATTCCTCTGAATTTATATACAATTTCAAAACATATTTGGTATGGTCTTAATGTGCATCTTGTGCTCTACCAATATATGAAATTTCTTCATCTCAAAACTTAAGAGTTTCACACAGGGTCGATTTGAAAAAAAATTGTATTGTCACGCGTGGGACATGCAACGCGTGGGACATTTTTCTGCCATGCGTTTTACATAGGCCCGCCACCAAATGTGCCCTTATTATAGATATTTCAAGTATTTGAGCTTGGAAAATACTCATTTTTTGCAAAAGTGTTCTTTATGTCATTTCTTAACAATATATTTTTTTTTAAGTTGCAAAACCTAATTTTTTCCTTATGTATTTCTTTGTTTTGGGAAATTCTTATGTATTTCTTTGTTTTTCAACTTCCATTTTTACATCTTTTTTTTTAATGAAATCAATTATTCACCATTGTCAAACAGTTATTGGCCTAAAACTATTTATTTGCAATGATCACAATGAGAAATAATTGAGTTTTTATAAATTGATGAAAAAACACTATTTTCCATAGGATTTGTACATAAATCACAAAGTCATGCAATTTCTGGAATGACTTCCACTTGAAAAAGTCATGTGACTTTGTGAGGGTATAGTTGTTCGTCATAAATTTGGTCTTAAAAGTTGCGCAAGACTTCAGTGAAAATACTTGTAAAGTTGCGGGCCAATATCTTTGTGCGTTGCGAAATTATTGTGTATTTGCCAATTGGCCAAAACAAGATTTTTAAAAACCCATTGCTTTACTGTACAGATTGTCCCACGCGTTACAAAATGTCCCACGCGTGACAAAATCTAATTGTAGAATTATGCTAATAAGGTAAATTTCATTAACTTTTGTTGCTTATGTTATGGATGTCCCCCAAGGTAAATTAGAACTTTGTAGAGTTTCAGAAAAATAAACCTCTCGATTAAGGAGAAATCAAAACAATAGGATGTAAAAATATAACGTGTGGGACATGCTAATTTTGGAACGCATCTAATTTGCATATTAATTGAGATAACAAGCTGAAAATCATAATCCAACTACCTTCTTGTAATGACTTCAGGTCAAGCCAGTAATAAATAAAGAATTATTACAAGTATTTTAAATATGATTAGATTTGTCTTTAATTCAGATGTCCCACGCGTTATGCTGATTTACATATTATGCAAATATATTTGATTATTACTACTTATTGGAGACACGCTTTAAATTTTTGTTTTCAAATTATTAAAATTCAATATCTTAGCTTTAAAATGACATCAAGTGTCACTTGATTGGGTGAAGATGAAAATTCACCCCCTTGGGACCAATTACCTTGGACTTGCCCATATATGTTGCTTTGGTATTAATTTATATTCCCAAAATATGTTTTAGGCACTACGAACTATTGCCACGAACGGATGGCTTCCGGGTTTGCTTCCGGGTTTCGTCGAGCGAGCAACGTATTCATCTAATTACGTGACGTCACTACTACGGCAGCATCGGGCCGATTTTTATGAATGAAATGGATGCGCATGCGCACTAGCTTACCCCTACATCTACGGCGGTGTGCTACAAGATTCATCTCGCAACTGTGCTTCATCTGGTACCAAACTCGGCCTAGTTTCCACTTTTCTTCTATTTTTCACGATTTTTTGAAAGTGCTGTTCAAGAGCAGAAAGCCCATACGATACCTTGGTCTTACTGTGATTTCGGTAAGTAGTATAATTTTCATGATATTCTTACGAATTTCTGTCGGTGTCGCATCGTGTTCGTGGATGTTTCTAGATTGATAATGTGTATTAAGGCTGAGTCGGTTCGGTCGATCACACCGGTTACCGACCGTTTCAATCGGGACCCGGTTCGGTATATCGGGAAACAGTGCCCCGAAAAAAAATTTAAAAAATAAAATGTTAAAAAAGAAATTAAGATTATCACAATAATGTAGCGGAATTCAAATAAAAACGGGGCAATTGATATATTTACTTTAAAGAGTGGTTATTTTCGAGAAATTCTTGGTTCATTACTTCGTTTGACAGTCAGAAATTGAACAGGAAGCGCAAAATTGCTAGTCATTTGAACGATATTGTCGGCGGATGTGCACACAATGTTAGTCCGATACTCCAGGGGAGTTGTCTGATGGATCTTTGTATGATCCAGCTGATGAGCCAGTGCATTCAAAAAGTGGCTCAAAATACGTTTTTTGGTCATTTGCACCATTTAAAAATGTTTTGATATTCTACTTACATGATTTCATGGCGTTTGACAGCCGAACAGAAACAAAAATGAGCCCCAAAACAATGAAAACAACTACTCAAAACATCGATAAAAAACGACTACATCGCTCCCATTCGCTCGTATACCCTGTGTGCAAGTTACGGGTCTCTTTTTCTTCCGCGAGATTCATACGCTGGCCGGGCCGGTGGAACTATGTTCCAGTCCGCCCTCTATCGGCAAGATCCATCCGCCAGGAATTGGGGAAGTCCCCGGCGGATGGATATCTTGCGCAAGAAAAGAGACCCCGTAACTTGCACACAATGACACAGGGTATACGAGCGAATTGGAGCGATGTAGTCGTTTTTTATCGATGTTTTGAGTAGTTGTTTTCATTGTTTCGGGGCTCTTTTTTTTTCTGTTCGGCTGTCAAACGCCATTCGAAATCATGTAAGTAGAATATCAAAATGGTGTTGATTGCGAAAAGGCTAATTTATAGCCACTTTTTAAGGGCATGCAGTGGCTCACAGTCACAAGCGATCGTACATGTGATGTTTCCCCCAGACTAGCGGGCTAAGTTTCTGTGAACCGTGTTGCGATGGGCAATGGTGAACAAACGATGAATTTACTTCGAAAAAAAAAACTTTTCATGCGAAACTGAGTTAATTCTGGATACTGTAACTATTTTCCCGTAAAGATTGATATGTAAATCCATTAAAGCCTCAGTATTTACTATGTTATTTGCATATAAAAAGAGCAATATAAGCCCCAAACAGTGCATTTTTGCCGATGCGTGCACGATTGCGTGATTTTACCGGTCTGAGTTTCGACGGTAAAAATTTATCGGGATACCGGTTCCCGACCGGTAAAAGTTTATCGGGACCCGGTTCCGACAATTACCGACATGACTCAGCCTTAATGTGTATGTATAAATACCTGTGTTGTGTTGTGGTTGTATGAGAGCAGTCGCTGTAATATGCATGGAATTGTACCGTCTCAGATGCTGGCGTGTAGTATCGCTCACGATACTTTGAGAAGGGGTGGGCATCGTGGCCGCCCGCAATTCCCCCCCGCGCGTGCTATCGATACTACCTCCATGCGATATTCTACACAGAGCTGCAAAGCTGATTTCGGGCACGTGCACTGAGGAGCTACGTCATGAGCAAGGCAGCCAATGAGATCGCGCGCTGAGCTGTTCGTAGTGTTAGGGATCATTTTTTTTAACCGATCCGATCCGATTGCTGCGATCCGATTTTCATCGATCAAATTTTGCCGATCCGATCAAACGATCCGATCATCAAGGTCAGTTACAGCACTAGACTTAGTAATATTGTCCAAATCCTCAAAATAAAATTTTAATTCTAGCGGTTCCCTCATAGTCATAGTACCTTGTTGTATTCGTATTACCAATAAAATCATGGACAGGTTTTTTTATAATAATAATAATGAAAATATTAAAATAAAGAAAATTAATGTGAAGAATGAAATAATATTTAGTTATTGGTGAAAATATTCAAATTGAATGAACCGCCAATAAAATCTAAACAACAACAACATCATGATAAGACAAGTAAAAAAAAAACACACACAAGCATTGCAAAATCAAAAGAATATGTGTAACATATCTAATATATTTACAAGATGTGTCAGAAGTATTTATCTCACCTCAATCTCAAAATCTGGAAGCGCAAATGTTGATCTAAACAGGGAGCAAAAATGGGCGATAGCAGGAACTTTCCACCAGCCGCGAATGTTTTCGATTGACACATCGTCAGTCCCCGTCTCCACCGGCCTGGAATCCTGCAGATTCTCCATGCCGACTCTTCTGTTTTACCGGCCTCTTTTGCTTTGGCTTTCCTCGAAAACCCGAGGAAGTTATTGCTAATACTTCAATCAAGATGCGTCAAAATCTTTCCCCTAGCTTGCTAGTATTCTCAACTTCATCATTCGGCAGGCAGAAATAGCAGAAAATGCTAATTTCTATGGCATATTGACGTCCATTTTCTCCGGTCCTCCTTGCGCATGACATGACAGCGTCTTCACTTGATCAAGTCACGTCGCAAATGCAATTTGACCCTGTATAATTTGTATGCACTTGTATTACACACGAATGTGTGCAATACATACACACAAACCTATGCATGGGCCTACATTATATACATAATTGAATACGCGCATGCATACTGTGGTATACCGGTATTGTACAGAACTGTGATATGCAGCATGCATGAGGTAGTCAATGTATAAAGCACGTTGCTTTCGCAATGCGCTGCACCTTCTGGCATTAATTTTGTGTGTAGACCGGTAAAATGGGTAGTGTACATGCGACACCAGTATATATACAGTGCAGTGAATGCAGCTGGAGTTGTATTTTTTTTAGAAAAATAATTTGGAGCAACCACTAATGATCATAAATAATGGTTGAGTCCCGGTTGAGTGTCTCTGGCTTTTCATATACAGTGTATAATTCATAACAATGCATGGTCAATGCACGATGTCATACCAAATTACAAACGAAAAATTCTTGCCAACGGAAATGAATGAAATCGAGAATAATCACTGACAAAATAGCATTCATACTATTTATAGACATATCTATTTATATCAATAAATTTGCTTAGGCCCTTTAGCCTGTACTGTAGGATCGACAGCTGGAGAAATATAATATACATAGACAATACATTTCGTAAAATATGCATTACAAAAGATGTAGATATTTTATAGTAATTTCCTTATACTTCGAACATAATTGAAGACACGTAGGCCTACTGTGCACAATAATTCCCGCGGGATATGAAAGTGCAATACATTTCCTTGAATGTATAAACGTAATTTTCTTCAAATATCGTATGCGGTGGTTTGATATGGTTGATTTTCCAGATGAGTTGTCTGAGTACGTACAGGCCCGGGGGGGGGGGGGGGGGGGCGGTGCGTTGGTTGCGCATAATACACAACCGCCCTCCCCCGGCCCGCCCCCTCCCCCAAAAAGTAAAATAAACAACGACAACAATACGTACGCGATCAGTCTTGTCAGTGACGACCCCCCCCCCCCCCCCCCCCCGGCCACATGCCATGGCCTGGGAGTAGAAGTATTTTCTTCTCTGTACTCCAGCTATCGAACATACTTGCCTATGATATTATATGACTTAGTAAAATACGAGTCATTGATTGGCTTAACACAGTCACGTAATTGCCATAATATTTTGTTATATAAGATGATGACGTCATTCAACTCCAAACCAATATTACACGGCAAGAGAGATTGTATTATGACGTCACAATGAGAGAGATAGAGAGAGAGGGGGATTCTATTATGACGTCACAATGACCTGTCAACAAATTACTTTGAAAAGCCACATTTTCTAATGGAGCTCAGAGAGGCTGAAAGTGTAAAGATGTGTTACTTTTGTCATAAATAACAGATGTTAAAGGGGTAGTTTAGTTTTGGTAGAGAGCTAGGGCGCTGCACATCACAATTTTGTTGTGAGGTAATGAAAAACTGAGTGTCGAATTTAAGAGGACATGCAATTTTAATGGCAGAATAAACTTGATTTGGTCAAAATCGACCCAGAAACGGCTGAAATATCAATAAATATATCTGATCTTATAATTATTTGGGGCCCAAATAATTAGATGAAATATTCAAAAGCGTTTTTTAAATATATAGTTGTTGATGATCTCTCTATTTAATCATTATTTCAATAAAACATCACATGCATAATTTTGTATGAAAAATGGTTAAAACCAATGCCTTTTTACAGAGCGCCCTCTTGTGTTTTGATGGCTCTTTTTGACTGATAACGGGCTTTTTACTTAGTCGTTTGTAATTTGTATACCTTTCGAGCATGGTGGAGTTATAACTATTAGTTTGTAATGTTACTGTCCAGGTTTGGTTACTAAAGTTCAGCCTTACCAAAACTGTACTACCCCTTTAACTTTGCTGTTGGGCAAATCACAACATTCACAGTGATATTCCCTCTGGCACTACCAGTTAACATATGTAGCCTACGTAGTACTGAGCTAAGGGTGATTAATGGGCTCCCTCCCCGGCCAACGATGAACCCCCAGCTCCCCATCCTACCCCACCCCCACGGACCGTCGATTATTTTTCCCCCCTCCCCCTCCATTCCTCTGATGGAAACGATAACATAATAATAATAATACAAATACCAGTCGTTACTAACTTTATAGCACAGACATGAGGTGTTTTTCCTCAGACTGCGAGCTTAGTAAACTTAGGGCCCTGTCCCACGTTCCTCTGACCCCCCCCCCCCCCCGGGGGGGGGGGGGGGGGGTCACTCTCATGACAAAAGTGCTTCCCACATAATATGTGTCCATCAACCTCTGAAATGGACCCTAAATGCATGGCGTATTGCACCCTGATTAATTGTAAGTTTACACCCCTAAAATGGCGTAATGCTTTGAAAACCTGAAATACACCTGAAAAGTTACCCTTTTTGTGATGTACAATGAGTGCTGAAAATGAAATGATACCCTTTCGACACTTTGTTGAACGTAAGTGCGTAGCCAGTCCCCGGGGGGGGGGGGGGAGGGGGGCACTCATGTATAATGTAAGACGGGTATGTGCCGCTGAAGAACCCCTTTTTCACACCCGATCGCAGCTCTAAAGATACCCGATTTTCAAAAATTGCTGCTCCATAGACCCCCGGAATGACTTGGCTAGGTAGTTAGTAGCGCCAAGTCCATTATTCTTCTTCTATTTCGGCTCCATAGACCCCCGGAATGACTTGGCTATGTATTTGACTAGCACCAAGTCCATTATTCTCTTCTAGTTTGGCTCCTTGGACCACCATTTGAGCCTCATGACAAAAGTGCTTCCCACATAATATGTGTCCATCAACCTCTGAAATGGACCCTAAATGCATGGCGTATTGCACCCTGATTAATTGTAAGTTTACACCCCTAAAATGGCGTAATGCTTTGAAAACCTGAAATACACCTGAAAAGTTACCCTTTTTGTGATGTACAATGAGTGCTGAAAATGAAATGATACCCTTTCGACACTTTGTTGAACGTAAGTGCGTAGCCAGTCCCCGGGGGGGGGGGGGGGGGGAGGGGGGCACTCATGTATAATGTAAGACGGGTATGTGCCGCTGAAGAACCCCTTTTTCACACCCGATCGCAGCTCTAAAGATACCCGATTTTCAAAAATTGCTGCTCCATAGACCCCCGGAATGACTTGGCTAGGTAGTTAGTAGCGCCAAGTCCATTATTCTTCTTCTATTTCGGCTCCATAGACCCCCGGAATGACTTGGCTATGTATTTGACTAGCACCAAGTCCATTATTCTCTTCTAGTTTGGCTCCTTGGACCACCATTTGAGCCTTTTTGAGGGTTTCCGTAGGTCTTTGGTAGCTCCAAGTCTATGTATTTTGTAGTTTTAGTCTGCTCCTTAGACCCCTTAACTCCAGTTTCAGGGTTTTTGTAGCTCCAAAGACCCTATATTTTGTGCGTATCAGGGATTTTCTAGCTCCAAAGACCCTATATTTTGTGCGTTTCAGGGATTTTGTAGCTCCAAAGACCCTATATGTTGTGCTTGTAGTCAGCTCTTCAGACCCCCATTTCAGAGTTCTGTGAGGCACACCCCCGTCAAAAAATATTTCGAGTGCCCCCCCCCCCCCCCGGAAGCCAGTCATGTTAGTGACCCCGCACCTCCCCCGCCCCCGGGATCTGACCCGCGAACTGCGAATTGGCATGTCCGACACTTTTCTATTTCATAAATGCCCTTGTTGCTTGTCCTACCAGGAAATAAAGAGGTGTTCTGGGCCCCGCGCAGAATAAGATTAGCCAATAATAAATTTAATTCCTGCATGCTGCATTTTGGCTGCGAATGCAATGTATACAATTCATATTTTTGAATGACGCCCTCTTGCGTTAGTTATGTGCCTTGATCATATCATCGTCCAAGCTTTATCGATGGCCTTGGTGAGTCCACGGGCGTAGACATGTCATTGATCATACCCATTCAACTGGGGGGGGGGGGGGGGGGGGGGGGTGATCTATATATCTTCATCCCCCCTGATGAATAGGTATTACGTAAGTCGCTACGCCCGTCACATGGGTCACGTCACACATGTACCCGAAAAACCCATCGATGGTAAAACCTTATAATTGCTATAGACCCACGTAAAGCAGTAAAAGTAACGATTATTTTACGGCGCCGTAAATACCTCGCCCTCGTAACGCCAAGGTAGATAACCCATGGAATAGCCACGTGCCCACGTCAGACACCCGGGGCACTCAAATGCCATGTTAGTTCAGTTTTGGTATAGAGGGCGCTTCAAGAAATTATTTGTTTGTGAGGTACTGAAAAAATGAGTGTCAAATATGAAAGAGCATACAATTTTAACGACAGAATAAATTTTATTTGATCAAAATCGGTTCAGAGACGGTTGAATTATCCATAAATATAACTATTTATAATTATTGTGGGGCCCCACAATAATTCAATAATTTTGAACCAGCCGTTGAAAAAAAAAATGCTTACACTTTTCAAAAATATTGTACAAAAGATGTTTGTAGATATTTATTGATGATCTCTTTATTTAATCATTATTTTCAACAAAAAATCACATGCGCAACTTTTTATTAAAAAATGGTTAAAACCAATGAGTTTTTAGAAAGCGCCTTTTTGAGTTTTAACAGCTCTTTTTTGGACGATAACAGTCGTTTGTAATTTTGTATGCATTTCGAGCATGGTGGGGTTATAGCTATATTAGTTTGTAATGGTATGATGCAGGCTATGGTTACTAAAATTCAGTTTGACCAAAACTGAGCTATCCCTTTAAGGCTTATCAGAATGTAAACAATGATAACGATAAATTTCATCTCCGTCTTGGGTGCTCATGGGTCTCGTTTCATATAACATTTGCAATTGTTGTAAGTGTCTAATTATTGTAACTACCATGTCCACAGCCAAGCAGCATGGCGC
This sequence comes from Echinarachnius parma, assembly GCA_037951105.1. Classification (NCBI taxonomy): domain Eukaryota; kingdom Metazoa; phylum Echinodermata; class Echinoidea; order Clypeasteroida; family Echinarachniidae; genus Echinarachnius; species Echinarachnius parma. Next base: position 59,723 of record JBAMJV010001933.1, read on the forward strand.
GTTACAGCAGTTGCCATGGTAGTTACAATAATTCGATAATAATACTTACAAAAATTGCAACAGTTTTATGAAAAGGGGGCCAGGTCACAATGGGCCCACGACAGGTTCACGATGAAAATGTTGGGGATTTCGTAACTTAATTGTTTTGCGATACGGATGTTGTACAATTATAGTCGCATGCACGACAGTCGTACGAATAAATGGGTATCGTTGGCGACGAAAAATCTGTCGTGGCTTGAAATTTTGACTACCCTGTTCTGCCACGACACATCCACGATTTGTCGTGGTGTCGTGATTACATCATACGACAATCGTACGGATACGACATTCGTAAGAAGAAGAAAACAAAACATGTTGTGGATGCCAATAAAGTATCGTGTCGTACGATAGACCTGCGATATATAACCCCATATAACCACGACATGTTATGACTTTTATTCTCTGTCCGTGTATTGTTCCTGTCGTGAAAGCATCTAAATGTCATTGTGACCATGCGTTTCCACTGTCCACGACAACTTCTCATGTCATACGAAATGTTTAACCACGGCAGAAAATGTCAATTTCGTAGAACATAATCATTGTGGGTTTCATTGTGAAGGGGGGGGGGGGGGGGGGGGGGGGAGGAGAGAGACTGAGAAAAGCGGCCAAGAATCAGATAGCCTACTTATCTGTGGATGGGGTTCATCGTTTGCCGGGGGAGGGGGGGGGGGCTATATAATCATCCTGAGCTCACAATTTAAAGGTGTTTCACTAAACACACGTGCAAAATCGAATTTAGCATAGATTGTTAGTGATTAAAACAAATCTATGCTAAAATCGACTTTAAATAGTGTTGAGTGAAACACCCCCCCCCCCCCCCCCCTCCAGGGCTTTAGTGACACACGTACGATACCCATTACTGCCACTTTTTGTCACGTGTTGCAACGGAATGACCACCGAATAGCATGAATGCCTGTTCCACCATGGTAAGGCCGGAGGCAGGGGCGTCGATCGAGGGGGGGGGGGGGGGGGATGGGGGGATATATCCCCCCCAATATTTCAGGTGGGGGGGGGATGGCCTGTATTATCATCCCCCCCCCCCCCCAATATTTGGGGTTCAAAAATAAATAATAACATTAAAATTAAGGAGCATTGCCCCCCTCTCATGAATGGAAGTTGTTACTATAGTCTTCTTTAAACCACTTTTTGATAATGCTAAACTGCCCAAATCAAAAAATCTTCCGGGGCTGCGCCCCTGGAACCCCCATTAAGGTCATTTGACCCAGTACCAGCCATGTACTCATTAAATTGTTTTATTCAGGACTTCTCTCTTGGCAAACTTTCAGGCGATCCTGGCCCACTGTGCGTTTGCGCTTCGCTCACTAAAATTGAGCTAACTATTCAATAGTTAATTGTATTTCTGGATATTACAAATCCCAAAGCTTCCGGGGGATTCGCCCCCTGGACCCCCAATAGGCTTTCCAATGTGGGTATCCCTTGACTTATTCTATTCAGGGTTCCATCAGGATGATTGCAATCGACAGTATTTATCTATCAGGCTCGTAACGCTCGTAACCCTCGTAACGCCAAGGTAGATAACCCATGGAATAGCCACGTGCCCACGTCAGACACCAGGGGCACACAAATGCCATGTTAGTTCAGTTTTGGTATAGAGGGCGCTTCAAGAAATTATTTGTTTGTGAGGTACTGAAAAAATGAGTGTCAAATATGAAAGAGCATACAATTTTAACGACAGAATAAATTTTATTTGATCAAAATCGGTTCAGAGACGGCTGAAATATCCATAAATATAACTATTTATAATTATTGTGGGGCCCCACAATAATTCAATAATTTTGAACCAGCCGTTGAAAAAAAAAATGCTTACACTTTTCAAAAATATTGTACAAAAGATGTTTGTAGATATTTATTGATGATCTCTTTATTCAATCATTATTTTCAACAAAAAATCACATGCGCAACTTTTTATTAAAAAATGGTTAAAACCAATGAGTTTTTAGAAAGCGCCTTTTTGAGTTTTAACAGCTCTTTTTTGGACGATAACAGTCGTATGTAATTTTGTATACATTTCGAGCATGGTGGGGTTATAGCTATATTAGTTTGTAATGGTATGATGCAGGCTATGGTTACTAAAATTTGACCAAAACTGTGCTATCCCTTTAACCCTAATAGGGCCGGGGGGAGGGGGGGGGGGGGCATAATGCCCCCCCCCCCCCCCCCCCCCCCACCTCCGCGATTTTTTTTATTGCTCCAAAACGCTGTAAGATGACGCGCCGCTGCTCCGTGACATTTTTCTTTCGGGTCTTGCGCACATTTTAAAACAAAAATTTCGAAAATCGGACATACAAAGTCACGTGACCTTTTGTCTATGCATGTCAGCCCGAAAATCGCTCAATTTCGTGATTTGTGTACAAAACATATGGAAATATCAATTTTCCTAAAATGAGGTTTATCATTGGTTATTCAGTGTTGTTTACATTTATATGTTGTTTTGGGGGTTCAAAATACTTAAATTATAGTTAGAAATAAAATAAACAACAAAAACAATAAAATACATAAGTTTAAAAAAACAAAGAAATACATAAGAAATTATCAAAACAATAGAAAACATAAGGAAGAACCTGGCTCTTCCTAATTTTTTTGTCGTATTATTATTCCACATGCTCTAAAGAATATATGTAGTGAAAACCAGAGTTTAATTTTGAATAATATATGATTTATGGGTAAAAATATGAATTTCATGACTTATTTGCATAAATTACCATAAATATGCAAATTAATGAATTTTTCAAATTAAAAAAAAATTACCATTGTATATACACTTCACTTATCATGCATGCAAATTTTCACGGCGATCGGCCGCTCCGCGGCCGAGATCTTAGGGGGGGGGGGGGGGCCATAATGCCCCCCCCCCCCCGGCCTGCTGAAGACCTCAAATAGCCCGGCCCTTTTAGGGTTAAGGCTTATCAGAATGTAAACAATAATAACGATAAATTTCATCTCCGTCTTGGGTGCACATGGGTCTCGTTTCATATAACATTTGCAATTGTTGTACAAGTGTCTAATTATTGTAACTACCATGTCCACAGCCAAGCAGCATGGCGCGTTACAGCAGTTGCCATGGTAGTTACAATAATTCGATAATAATACTTACAAAAATTGCAACAGTTTTATGAAAAGGGGGCCAGGTCACAATGGGCCCACGACAGGTTCACGATGAAAATGTTGGGGATTTCGTAACTTAATTGTTTTGCGATACGGATGTTGTACAATATATAGTCGCATGCACGACAGTCGTACGAATAAATGGGTATCGTTGGCGACGAAAAATCTGTCGTGGCTTGAAAATTTGACTGCCCTGTTCTGCCACGACACATCCACGATTTGTCGTGGTGTCGTGATAACATCATACGACAATCGTACGGATACGACATTCGTAAGAAGAAGAAAACAAAACATGTTGTGGATGCCAATAAAGTATCGTGTCGTACGATAGACCTGCGATATAACCCCCATATAACCACGACATGTTATGACTTTTATTCTCTGTCCGTGTATTGTTCCTGTCGTGAAATCATCTAAATTTTATTGCGACCATGCGCTTCCACTGTCCACGACAACTTCTCATGTCATACGAAATGTTTAACCACGACAGAAAATTTAAATTTCGTACAACATAATCAGTGTGGGTTTCATTGTGAAGGGGGGGGGGGGGGGGGGGGGAGGAGAGAGACTGAGAAAAGCGGTCAAGAATCAGATAGCCTACTTATCTGTGGATGGGGTTCATCGTTTGCCGGGGGAGGGGGGGGGGGGGGGCTGTAATCATCAGATTTTTAGTGATTAAAACAAATCTATGCAAAAATCGACTTTAAATAGTGTTGAGTGAAACACCCCCCCCCCCCCCCCCCCCATCCCCCAGGGCTTTAGTGACACACGTACGATACCCATTACTGCCACTTTTTGTCACGTGTTGCAACGGAATGACCACCGAATAGCATGAATGCCTGTTCCACCATGGTGAGGCCGGAGGGGCACATGTTTCTCAGGGGTCTGAAGCCTTCTTTTGACCAAATAATAATCCTTCCCGCCTTTTCACTTGACAAGCAAAAGAAAACAAAATTGTGTCATTGCCTTTTTCATTCACGAAAATGAATATGAGATAGTTTAGCTCGAAAATGACTTTAATATATTGCCTTTGCCGGACACGAGTTTGCCAAAGGGCTTTGCCCAAATACGGACGGTTTTGCCCAAATGTCGGACATGCCATGCTTGTTTTTTTACCAGAATATGACTTTCAAAACTTTCGGTGGGTTGCCTCAAACGGATTATGTGTTCCGCTGCATTCCACAAAAATAGTTATGTAGATATTTGGCCTGGAAATGTTCATAAGTCCAATTTTTTGCATTACTAATATTGTTCTGTGATTGTTGCGGGGATGTTGCCCGGCCACCTTGGCAACACATGTTTTTCAATTAGCTGATTGCATGTCCTGAAAAGGAAGGTATTTCGTGGTATAAGGAATCCATTTCTGGTGGTCATTTGCACTGCATGTGATTAGGGCAATTAACACCGCGAAATCCACGATGGCTGTCCCTAATTTACATATTTATGAATTATGCTTTATGTTCAGTGGCTACAGCCAATAATAAGCAATAAGTACGCCGGGGTATTACTTTTTAATCATGCTCTAAATACGTATAAAGGATATTTCAGCTTTGTTGGCACCTTTGGCAACAATAATTGGCAATGCATATTATTTTGATATTTACCTAATTTGTATATTCCCTTTTTTACTTTTATGTTATTATAATATAATTATTTGGCCAACTTAGCTGAGCCATTGGTGTACATAGAATCTGCGGCAGATTTTGAGATTCGGACAATAATTTTTTTCATAAAAATTATGCCATGGGTAAAATCTTTTGTCATTGCTCCCATAGCTACGCCAGCGCCATACATGCACTGCTCCAAGTCCATCGGTTGAGAATGAAAATGTTTGATGCTTTTTATTGATATCTCAAACAATTTTTAATTGGACAGATGAAGCAGAGGGCACAGATGCGGGTGAGTTGAGCCATTTTTTTTGTTATTAGCAATATTTCCAAATAATTCTTAGTTTGGAAGGATTTGTTTGTATCATACTAAAACACAACTACTGGGCTTTTATTTACATCAGCTAGCTTTATTCATGAACATTGCGTACAAACGCAATAATCGATTAAAAAAGAATAGTAAATGGCTCATCTCTCCTGCGGTACGAGGAGACTTGTGCCATGTCATTGGGAGACTTGTGCAACTCTCCAACGGCATTGGAAACATACATATAAGAATCACATCAAATAGTAACTCGTATAAAGTTATCAATACACCAAAAAGAATCTCTCACTCAAAATACCAACAAAATAACTTGTATTACAACGTAATTATGCTCCAGTTTTGCCATGGGATGGGATTTTAATACTTTTTAAGGACCGCTAGATTCAAAATGTGTTATTTCCCTATACACCCAATCATGGCTCAGCTCTCCGTATGCTGTATGGCTCAATCCTCCATTAGGTGGCCATTTTTTAGAATTAAATAAATTTTTCTAAATGTGCAATGCAACTCTTCATCAACTTTCATCAAAATGAAAATACAATAGACGGTCAACATCATAAATGAAAAGTTGCATGTCTAATTGCTTTAATGTAAGTAGTAGAGATGGCCAAACCTAAAACTTGGAAATTCACTTTTTTCTGTATTTTGAAGAATTGGGGGGGCCCATTCGATGATCAAATCTAGGTGAGAATAATTATTAAAATAATGCACAAGATTTTATTTATAAGAATAATCAGCTACTCAATACATAGACCGAAAAATCAGTCTATTCGAGGGTTTGGTCCACTGATGAGACTGTGTCCATGTGCTCCCTCTCTGGAGGGGATAGTATGACGTCATAATATTGAAGGACCCTGGGGTGGTATTCTGTAAGGATCTTAGGAGGTGAAGTTGATCTTAAGAGCAACTTTGGTATTCTGTAAGTTGCTCTTAGAGTTGCTCTTAAGACCAACTCTGAAAAGTTGCTCTTAACTTAAGAGCAACTTTTCGAATATGTAAATGTATGCAAATATATGCAAATAAGCATCCTAAGATAAGAGGTATTCTGTAGATGAAGATAAGAGCATCTTTTTGATCTTATCTTAAGACTGCCTACAACCAGTCTTAGTTTGAATTAAACACAACAAAAATAGGAAGTCCCCCCTCATCAAAACAGCGTAACTTTTTAACAAAACGGTTTTGAGCAAAATAACTTGGCAGAATTGTTTCTACACTTATTGACTAACTTCTGTTTTAACATTAAATTGTTCCGTCAAGTCATGCATGAGTGAGTAACATTTTGACTCTTGTGACTTTTGAAAAGTGACAATTTTGCCTTTAATGTGTGCTAACTCACGCGTGACTTGACGGATCAATCTCATTTTCACAGAGAAGTTAGCCAATAAGTGTAGAAACAATTCTGCCAAGTTATTTTGCTCAAAACTTTTTTTACCCTATTTTGATTAGGGAGGGGGGGGGGAACTTACTTTTTTGTTGTTTTTAGAACGCGTGATCAAAATGGCCGACGAATTATTGTTATATCAATTTTGGCGGCAGCAGGAGCAGCTAAATCGCAAAGGTCAATTTTAAAAAGTAGAAGAAAATTCTCCCTCTATGATGCTCCTATCTACAACTTTCGTTGCATTTTCGCAACGCACTTTGATGACATGTTTGACTGCAGTTGACGTAATGCAATTTTGGACGATTATTCTGTTACTAGGTGTGGTACAGTGGGTACACCATAGAATTATGATATAATTAAACAAACAAACCCGTTTATAAACGGGTTGGTTTGTTTATTCATAATTAATTCTATGGGGTACACATTTGCTAAGGCATAAGCATATTTTGCGCGCAAATTACTTATTGCGCGTTGTCGGTGCGCGCACGATGCGCGCAACACACTTTCATGTACCATCTATATTGCTCAGTACATGATTGACTGAAATTGACTTCATAAATGCACGTTTTTATTATTGCTCCTTGAGAGTTTGAGCAATAAATTGTATACGTGTCCGTATTTAAAACATGTAAAAATAAATATGAACAAATATTTTCTTCAAACACTTATAGATAAGCAGATATTATTACATCTCAATTACAACTTAATTCCATCTCAAGGAAATAAAGGACGCTTAAACTTATATTTATTTTCTATGAGAGTTTGTTCAATTACACATTTCTTTATTAACTGAAGTTTGTTTAAATGAGTAATATGATTGCTGTTATAATGTCATACTGTTAAAAGATATGTTGTAGTACTTTAATATACTTTGCAACAATGTGAAAAAAAGAATATCCATAAACGATATGAACCAAATCAATCAATCAATCAATCACTCACTCACTCACTCACTCACTCACTCACTCACTCACTCACTCACTCACTCACTCACTCACTCAATCAATCAATCAATCCATCAATCCATCAATCCATCAATCCATCAATCAATCAATCAATCGTGGCCACGTGGTATCTACTTGACAATTCTGCAAAATGATTAGTTGTTCATCAATGAAAACAAAGATGATGATTGGTCGAATGGTTATTAATGGGCGTGGCTCATGAATATTTATGAGCTAATTAATTATTCATTATTCATGCTAAGATCGTCCTAAGAGCAACTTACAGAATACCACTTAGGCACATCTTAGGGAGCTCTTAGAGTTGATCTTAAGAGCAACTCCTAAGAGCAACTCTAGGATGAACTTACAGAATACCACCCCAGGCCTCCAGAACGTCTGTCTACTTTATACTGTATACTTTAGACTGAATACAAAGACAGTAGTGGTCACGAAAAATAAAACGAAAGAAGAAATCGATGAGCTGAGGCGAACGGGTGAGGGCGCGGCATTCAGTCCGCTTTATTTACGTCTCGTTACCAAGCGGAACCGCCGTACGCCCATCGCATGGCAACTAGACATGGGTACTGTGTGTATGTGTGTTTACGTTGGCGCTGGCGCGATATCGCATGCATTGATATTGTATTTTTTTTAGCACAGGTGGATTTCATTCAACACTACACTGTACTGCATATTGGGACAATCGTCACTCGGATCGCACATAATATTTGTGTCATTAACTGTGAATATTTGGAAATACTTAACCAGAAACCATGTCCATGAGACTCAGTGGAAAAGAGAGGAGATTCGACCTCCACCAAACCAGTTCGGGAAGAGGGCTGGATTATCGGCCAGAATACTATTTTCCTGCGTCTGATTTTAAGGTGAGTTTGCTGAGGATTGTCGATTGATGGCTGCATGATTAATTGTGAATTGCATGCTGCGAGTGGGGTAGTTGAGAATGTGATTGAGTTGACTGATGACTGATGAGTGATGTGTCTTGAATTTTAAAATGAGTTCAACTTCAAGCATAATTGAGGCAGTGCTATATATTGTATTGGTAGTACTAGTGGTACAAGATTTGTTGACTCAAATATATAGCAATTTAAACTAAAGTAATTGTATTGACATTCCCGATGCAGCGATGCTGGATTGCTGTTTTCATGGTTTTTATTTGGAATTGTGCCTATCCATGGACCATGCTCATTTGATAATTTGTTACTTTTAAGACGTCACTCGACATGGTGATAATATTTTAATAAATTGATAATTGGAATATATTTTTACTTGGTCTACAAAGTACAAGACTAATTAAGCCTTCTATTTCTACTATATTGAGCAATATGTATCTACTATAATCTAGTATTTATTGTCTCCTTTTGTACAATTCCTTTTCATTTACGTAGACGACAATCAACAATCCACTCCCGCCAGAGCTCGCCAAGCAGGACGAGATCATCAAACCCTTCCAGACGACGACGGGAGAGACGCACGATTACAAGTACCATGGCGGTCTCCTGGCAAACCCTCAGCATCAGAAGGCCCCGGGACACTGGAACATTCACTGCAACAAGGACCTCAGAGAAAAGGTTTGTATATGACTTAAAGCAAACATTTTAATCAGTTTTCTAGAGTTTAATTGATAAATATAAATTTTAAAAATGTAAAATGGACCCTAAATTAAAGGTTGTGATTAACAAATAATAACATATTCTGATGTGTGTATATCCCTACCAAATGAAACTACAGACCCTGTAAAAGATTTTAATTAATGTATTTTATTCTTCTTCTTCTTCTTTTTTTAAATAGCTCCAACAAAGAGGCTGGAGAAAACCCCTAACTATGGGTAACCAAGAGAGCGAGGCCCAATCGCAATACAAAGGTGATCAGATGCAGATGGGTGTAGACTTCGACAACAGGCTCAGTGGTAACCCGCAGCCCTCGGTTCTGCAGTCCCACCACCAGACCTGCCCAGCCCCTGTTCAGGTGAGTCAAAAGCAGGGCTTGATTGAAAATTGATTTGAAATTTTTGAATGCAAAAAAAAACACTACTTGTTGAGAAAAAAAAACTGCGGAAGTAAAGTTTAAATATTATTATTTGATTCTTAAAAGTATGGTCCTCATACATATTGTTAACAAGACCATTATAAACAAATATTATAATAAAGCTTAGAAGATGGGGCCGGGGCAACATTCTAAGAGTAAGATTGTAAATTGCCACTAAATTGACAAAACAACAGCAATGTTCAGCATGACTGATATGAAGAAATATTATTACTATTAAATACCTGAGCACAATTTATTATTCTCTAAATAATTTTTGTATACATTTTCTTTAAAAATATGAATTAGTGACATTAACAGCTATTATGAAATACCCCACCAATTATAAGTTTAAATACAGGACAACTTACCGAAGTACAAGTACAAAACCAAATTAGTGATATAAACGGCTATTATTAATTACTCCACCAATTTGTTCTCTTTACAGGATAACATACCAAAGTACAAACCAACTCTTGTCCGGGACGACGGTGTCCTCCAAAACCTAGACATCTACGTGCCAACGTCTCATCGCGTCCACAAGCGCTTCACTCGCCACGAACTCGACGACTACCCAAAGAAAGACGCGGCAACGTACTGGCGCTGCGAGGACTACACACAGGCATGGGGGCATGGAACTCAACACAAGTGAGTGCAACAAACTATAATTTATATTCTTTAATACTTCTGCATATTCTTAAGTAAAACATACATATTTGTCTTGACCTCAGTCCTCATTAGTACTGTTAGTTTCGGCTACTTCCCTGACATTGTGAAGATGTTTCTTTGATATTAATGTTTTTGGTGTAGAAAGTGTATATTTTTGTGCCCTTTATATTGTATAAATGATTTTGTTGTGTATATTGATATTCCCTTGTCCATCCTTTTACATGTATTGGCAACAAAGTAAGGCAAGCTATAATGCATATTCTGTCATGTTTCTGTAGATTCTTAAGTAAAACTTCTTTTTTTACAAAATTTGTAAACATGTTTTGTAAATCTTAACTTTTGTACTGTTGAATTCAGCTAATGTATCTTAAAAAATCTAGTGGAACTAAACTAATCTTTATATTTCTTTTTATTTTGTCATCAAACAGCCCTCTGCCGAAAGCAGCCATAGTCCACGAGCGTCCTCCGATGACGGACGAGATGGTGTTCAAGACGGCGATCAAGGAACCCGTACGCTGGCCCCAGCGCTTCAAGCGCGTGCCGCACTCCGGCATGAAGACGACCGCGACGAGTTCGTACCAAACGCCCTCTGATCCCAAGATGCGCGAGCTGTTCTCCTGCCCCGTAGACACCCCCTGGGTGATCCCCAGGGCGGGGCCTCAGCAGACCTTCTCCGTGCCCGGCATGTACGGTACGGAGTACGAGACGTACGCCAGCGGCAAACCCATCAACGTATGATGAAGAACAAAAAGAAAAACAAAGACTATTTGGAAATCAGTAGAGTACGGAGTACAAGACGTATGTTAGCGTTGAACCCATCAATGGTTGATGAACAAAAAGCAGACTATTTGAAATATGTCCATGTATGTAACAATCTAATACAGCACAAAGTACAAGATGTATGCTGGCGGCAAACCCATCAACACATGAAGAACAAAAAGAATTAAAAGAACTATTAGAAATGTGTAATTACCCATACAGCACAGTCTTTATGTTGTAAGACAATGCCAGCTGGAAATCTTGGAAATTATTCTTGACCAGAATTGTTGAAGTTTGTGTAACTAGCTAGATAAGATCTAACAGCCGCAATGAAAATGGATTTTTACATGTATCGAGGGTTATTTGAGGTCTTTATATGACAGGGAATTACATTGTTCAAAAGAACAAGACATTTGCTAGTCTTTCATAACCACAGAAGATAATGCCAATCGTCATGTGAGGTACTGACCAAAAATGTTACGTATGCAGAACACATTTCAATTGTTGTATGTGCGCATATAAAGAAATTTTAATCAAGATCATTTGTCTACAGTATTTCGTACAAAATAAGAAGCTGATAATGAAGCCTTGATCAAATATAAAGACATTAAAAAAGAATTGATGTGAAATGCTGCCTCTTCTATGTACAATTTAATGGCCTTGCCACTCGGATGAAAACAAAATATAGTCTGAATTTTTATCCAAAGGTAACTTGTTGGACTGTTGTGATTGTGCACAAATAATTGATTTACTTTTATGTGTGAAATATCATTTAATATCTGAAAATATTCAAATCCGAGTTGTCTATTAGCACGATTAGATACTGTATGAATTCAATTGTCGGGTTTATCTATAAAAAAAAAAATGTTATCTTAAATCATTAAAATAATTTTGAAACATTATTTTGTTCTTTATTGTCATGATATATTGATCAATGTGAGTAATTTCTTTTTGCCAGCCTTTATAGTTCTTATCACTTTAATAAGGTTTATCAAAGAAAATGTATTAATATGACTGTGCATTGAAATAATAATAATGGCGTTTATATATATAGTAGTGCATTATACATGGTCTCAATGCGCTTTACAATTCAAATGTAAAATGTGATGTCTTTGTTTAACATCATATACGCATAATTATTTAGTTGCCGCTATTTTGAGTTCCTCCAATTGTACAAGATCTATATTTATTTTCATATGGACAACATTTTTTTGGACATCTGGTTGTAAAGCTTACATGAACAATGTCGGATATATGTAATGTAATGATACATTTTCATGAATGTACAATGATATGGACTATTTATTTGTATATTATGATATTTGTTCCTTTTAAATTTGAATCTATTTTTAGCCAGCTGTCTAAATGTAGACTTTTATGTGTGTGTTACATATCTACTAGTACTGAGTCAAAATGTTTACTAAACTTTTTTAAACGTTTAAAGGGACTTAGTAACATTGTCCAAATCCTCAAAATAAATTTTTCATTCTAGCAGTTCCCTCATACCTTGTTGTATTCGTATTAACAATAAAATCATGGGACAGGTTTCGGTTTTTCAAATTTCCCTTTCGTTACAAAGATATGTACGATCGAAGTATTCAGATAAGAAAAACTAAAAAGTGAGTGCAGTGAGTTATTGAATATCACTTTGCATTTTCGCTCATTACTTGGCCATGCAATGTCCATTTGACTTGAAATTTTCACACAATACCCTGTGGACATATGAAATAACAATAATATACATTGCATCAACCATTCATCACTTTTTGCACATGTCAACAAAGTTACTAGATCCCTTTAAAGATGTTTATTAGGAAAATACAGTAAACGGAATAACTCTGCACTAATAAATATCATTCGGGAACTTGGTAAGCGAGATCAAATTTGCTGTACGTATGCCTAGGAACAAATAATTGAATATATTATCCAAAAATCCCTGGAATTATTGTTGATTTTTGTGGAATGTGGGCACTTGAATTTAACTTTCAAACCATCAAAATATTAAGGCAAAACATTTGTCTACTTTAATACACAGTGACACACATACTCGTATTCCAAAATTCTCACATCAAAGAGGCATTGTTTGATAGTTGGGATTTAACCGGGGATTCCCGGGCGTTCTACATATCTGTAGCAATTTAAACTGCAAGCATTTGTTGTCAATATTATGAAAATAATAAAATATTAATTTTAAATAGAAATTAAGTGTTGTGTGTGTTTTGAGGGTTTTATGATTTCAGCTCAATGTGAAAATGATTTTGAACTGAACTAGAAGATTTGATGAATACAACGAACATGTGTGCGTGTGTGTGTGTGTGTGTGTGTGTGTGTGTGTGTGCGTGCCTGTGTGTGTGCGTGCGTGGGTATGTGTTCCTGTAAGTCTGTGCTTTATGTGTTTGCCTGTGTATGTCTTTGTGTGTGTATGTTAATGTGTGCGTGTATCATGGGCGTCATTGATACCCATTCAACAGGGGGGATGATCTATTCATTCATCCCCCCCTGATGAATAGGTATTACGTAAGTATTTACGCCCATGGCGTGTATATATATTTGTGGGTGTGTGTATGTGTATGTGGGGAAGGTGTGTGTATAGATTTACGACCAACAGAACAAGGATATAGCACACACGAGAAAAATCCCTTTAAACAAATATTCCCAGAAGGTATTATTATAATACCGCGCGTTAACAAAAGCTAAAAAAAACTGACATAGCATCAGACTCAACAACAGCGGTTACGTAACCTGCTTTTGTAAGCGCACGAGCAGATGACGTTTGATGCGGTACCATTGGAAATCATGGCAGCCTCGGCAGCCTCCATTAAATTGGTCAGTCAAAACAGCTAATAGTGGTCTCAGAAACATGGATTATTTCCATTTTTAGTGATATCCGTGTAGAAATAATGATATTACTATAATGACAGGAATTGTGTAATTGTCAGTAAAAAGTAATAGTAAATATACCAGCGTTTGGTTGGTTACTCTTTAATGACAGTAATAGTCTGCACTGGCGTACCCAGGATTTGTTCAATGGAGGGGGGGGGGGGGGGGGGGAGGGGTGACCGTGATGTATTTTCGAGGGGGGGTGTCCGTGAAGAATTTTCGAGGGGGGGGGGGGGGGGGTGTCCGTCAAAATTTGTCTATACTTTTCGTGCATGGTGGAGTTATAACTATTAGTTTGTAATGTTATTGTGCAGGTTTTGGTTACTAAAGCGCAGCCTTACCCAAACTTTACTGTCAAGAGCTTAAAGCTAAATATCAGTATTGGGAAACGCCCCACACACAAACAAATTATACACTTGCATGTACTCACCTAACCATGGGAAAGAATACATCATAACTTCTCTGTTCATGTTATAAACCAGTCAATAATATAATTCAACTCTGAAGAATTTTTAAAGGTATCTAACTTTGTTGACATGTGCAAAAGTGATGAGTGGTTGATTCAATGTATATTGTTGTTATCTGATATGTCCACTGGGTGGTGTGTGAAAATTGGACGTTAAATGATTTAATGGACGTTATATGGCCGAGAAAGGAGCAAAAATGCAAAGTGATATTCACTAACTCATACTCAGTCTGTACATGGTTTTGACGACCCAGTGGATAATTTAACATCTGAACACCAGTTCAATCGTAAATATATTTTAACGAAAGGGAAATTTGAAAAACAGAAACCCAGTGGCGGATCTACGGTGGGGGGGGGGGGGGGGGGTTAGGGGGTTAAACACCCCCCCCCCCCCCCCCTGTGCTGCCAAGTGAAAATGTGATGTGCATAGAAAAACGCCATCATGTGTCCAGACCCACACAGTATTCCGCATCGTCAATGGGTCAACCCCCCCCCCCCCCCCCCCCCCATTATGCGCTGCTTTTTATGGTCTCCAAATCAAATACAACAAGGTATGCGGGAGCCGCTAGAAGTCCAATTAGATGTTGAGGATTTTGACAATGTTACTAAGTCCCTTTAAATATTTTATGATATACAAAACATATTTAGGTCAAACAGTAAACAAATATTTGGATGTGTTCACTATAAACACAGATAAACAGAAGTGAACATGCATTTGGATTGCAGGAAGCTTTTGAATTCCAAGATACGCTACATATCCGCTTTCTATACAAATTTACTTACCGATCTAAGTGCAATTTTTTTATTACGCCTAGCTAGCTCAAATTACACTACCTAAAGCAGTCATATAGATTTTCATATTCCCATAATACGTGATTTCTTCGTATGTTACAGACGTTGTCAGAATCGACAAAACTTACTTGGAAAGCGATTCTCACGTACCGCATTGCATTCGTATTCTACCAGTATACATGTAGAACTGGTTTTGTTTTTCCGAATTTCTATTTCGTTACAAACATATTTATGATTGAAGTTTTTATTTTTATTTTTAAATTATCTACTGGATAATTATAACTGTGTACAAAGTAAATGCAGTGCGTTAGTAAATACCACTTTGCACTTTATTTCATTACTCGCTCATATGACTGACATTCATTTACCGTGAAATTTCACACATAATATCACTCACACATTATTTTCATCAACCATTCATCAGTTTTTGAAAATGTCAACAAAGTTACTATAGCTCTACATAATCTTGGGCATCATGTGGGAAAGCCGTAAATCGTAAGTCCGTAACCTATATACGTTATTTCCAAAAGGAAATTTACAAGAGAAGATCTAAAAACACAAAAAGTAATTACCCCCTCTAAACATGCTGCTCATAATTTCATAATCGATAATTGTTTCAGGATGTCATCTTACCACGATATTGGTACAGTTGTTATGTACATTTTGTGTAAAGATTAATGACATTCATCACTTTATGGCTGAATGAGCACAAATTAAAGACAAAATGGCTCAATTCAAAAGTCACAAGACATGCATTGCTTGTGCCTGTACATTGTTGTGAAACAGTACATGTGGCTGAATGCATTGATTATATATGGTTTATGAAACAATGCTGTTTGATATTCCATTCATTTTGATTTGTTAATGGCACATGTGGTAAAATGCATTCATTGCAATTGTAAAACAGTGTTTTTTGTTTTGTTTTTCCAATACTCAATAAACTGTAATGATAATAATACTTTTGCGAATTTTGAAATATGACCATTTTCTCTTTAATGTGTGCTTACTCAACCATGGATTAATGGTTACCTCTTATTTGTACACATTGAATTTATAACTACCATGTGAATAGTTTGGCAAGACGAAATCTTGAGACGATTCTTGGTCATGAAATTATGAGCAATTGTTTAGAGGGGTAGTAGTTACGTTTTGTGTTCAGATTATATAAACGCCTGTAAATACCAAAAATCAGTATCTCGGGGTGTGGAAAGGGTCTATCAAGAATGCATGCATATTAAGCCATATACCAATAACAAACCGTCTCCTGCTTATGCCATCGGGTGGACAAGGGGGGTGGGGGGCAGAATTTAGGTTTAAAGGGATCCAGTAACATTGTCGAAATGTAACTTGCGTGGGTAGCAATGGCCCGTATTCTCATCAGGGGCACAACTTTAGTCTAGCTAAAAAGACATACGGTAGACTACCAGTAACCAGTTAAACCGTTTTGCACCCGTGGACCCGTTGATGGTTGCCATTTGCCACCGGAGATATTATAATTGTTTCATTTCATTATCCAGTCAATCCCCTTGAGTTCTGCTTATGCATCATGACAATGTGCCACTTGAATTTCAAGTCATAGTACATAACATAGTCGGTCATCAGCAAAATTGTGTCTTGGATCATCCATGACATTATATGGTATAGTTGGTGACCGGTTATAATATTATTGAAATAACAAGCGGTCCCTTGTCCTAATTTCTAAGCAGAACTAGAGGGATTGACTGGATAAAGAAAGGAAACAATTCGTGGCAAATGGCAACCATCAATGGGTCCACAGGTGCAAAACGGTATAACTGGTTACTGGTAGTCTATGTCTTTTTAGCCCAGACTAAAGTTGTGCCACTGATGAGAATTCGTGCCGATAGGTTCTCACGTATTGTATTCGTATTTCAAATAGAAGCATGGAACATCTTTCGGTATGACATATTTCTCGTCCGTTATCAAGATATGTGTACACACTGTGACCACACCGTGTGGGCACAATCGCCACAGCGTGAAATTGCCTGCGTTCACAGTGTGTAAACTATAGGTGCGCTCACACTGTGTATCTCAGCAATTCCACAGTGTAATCACAGTGTGTTCACAGTGTGAGTTGGCTATCACACTGTGAAAACGCTCGAATTTAACATTGTGGTCCACACTGTGGTGTGTTCACACTGTGGATGGGTGCGTTCTTTCCGGCAGGGAATGATCGAAACAAATTAGCTTTCATTTTCGAGATTACACTGACTTATAGATTGAGCTAATTTCTCTTAAATTTCGCAATATTTTTCATCTTCTTGGCTGAATTCAAAGCAACTTAAATTTACCATCCTCGACCAGTACTTAGTTATATATATTTAAAGGGGTAGTTTAGTTTTGGTAGAGAGGAAGCTGCACATCACAATTTTTTTTGTGAAGTAATGAAAAACTGAGTGTCGAATTTGAGAGAACATGCAATTTTAATGGCAGAATAAACTTTATTTGGTCAAAATCGACCCAGAAACGGCTGAAATATCAATAAATATATCTGATCTTATAATTATTTGGGGCCCAAATAATTACATGATTTTTTCAAAAAATTTTAAAATGCATAGACTTTTTCAAAAAATGTCAAAAGCGTTTTTAAAATAGTTGTTGATGATCTCTCTATTTAAGCATTATTTCAATAAAACATCACATGCATAATTTTGTATGAAAAATGGTTGAAATCAATGCCTTTTTAGAAAGCGCCCTCTTGTGTTTTAATGGCTCTTTTTAATGATAACGGGCTTTTTACTTAGTCGTTTGTAATTTTGTATACCTTTCGAGCATGGTGGAGTTATAACTATTATTTTATAATGTTACTGTCCAGGTTTGGTTACTAAAGTTCAGCCTTACCAAAACTGTACTACCCCTTTAAAAGGCGAAATATCATTTTATTAACTAAAACTGGTAAGTAATTATTAAAAACTAACCGTTACATCGATGCTTAAAATTTAAATGCATGGCAGTGAAAAGGGATCAAACAAAGTTGTTTCTGTCTTTTAAAATTGTGTGCTCTTTCAAAGTTCACACTTGGTTTTTTTATTACCTCACACAAAATATTTCTCGAAGCGCCCTTTAAACCAAAACTGAACTATCCCTTTACTTTTAGGGAGGAGAATAGACTAAGTACAAATTAATACACGAAGAAAACTGGAGACATTTGTAGTGCAAAACAAACAGTTGACAAGGCCACAATGCATCTTGGCAAACACGTCACCTTTAGAAATAGCTATAGCTAGTGACGTTTATCTTACATGTTCTCTTCTTTTCTTCTTCCTTTTTAGTGCAGACTTCATAACTGAAGATTGCGCAATGTGAACATCGCTTGGAAACGTACTTAAATGATCTAAATTATTATCTAATATCAGTTGGAAACGATGAGCTGGAAACACCTATCAAAACGCTGCCAGTCTGAGCTAAACTAATTATATATAAATGTAGATGAACGCATGCTTGCACCCCTTTATCGTCCATGTGGGTGTTTCACAAAGATCCTATTAAGTTGAACTTAACTCTAAGTTGGACTTAAGAAGTATGGTAAGCCATTTGTAGCATTGAAATAAAACATATTTGAAAGCAAACATGCAAGTTTTTTAGAGTTTTCATAAATGTTACATCAATTAGAACATGAAATCTCTTTGATAATAGAAAATATGTACGATTTGAAACAACATTTTTTGCCTTGTAAAAGTACTTTTACAATTTGTTGTCAACGAAACTAACGGCTTTCCATAATCTTTGTGAAACACCCCCCATGTTGTATACTGTAAACATTTTTCTTTTACCTTCGTCAGGATGAATATTTCCACCTCATATATGCCAAAGGACATGTACATGTTTTTCTTCATTTGCGTGTTTTGCACATGCAGAATGTTAGCCAGAAGTGGAGGGAATGTTTCGGAAGGCTCCTGTCGAGGGACTGTCTTCACGAAATAGCATTTTAGATCCCGAGGGAACATTTCATGATGTTCCCGACAACAAATTTATAAATTAATATGTTATTTGACTGTGTCTATAGATGACTGTATATTAAACATTGAATCATCACCATTTAAAGGGACTTAGTAACATTGTCCAAATCCTCTAATTTTACTTGGCAATGGAACTCATAGTGGTTTTCTCATACCTTATCATATTCATATTAACAATACAAGCACGGGACAGGTTTCGGCTATTCAAATTTCCATTTCGTTCAAAAGATATTTACGATTGAAGTTTTCAGATATGAAATTGTCTACTATATACGGGGTCTACGGGGTTTATACAGTTGTTATGTATTATGAATAGCGGTCCTTATTAATAATGACCCTTATGGATAATGAACCCCTTTTCAAATTAGGAATAGCGTCCCTTTCTTAGATTATGAATTATATATTATGAAGATTATGAATAGCGGTGGTTATGAATAATTACCCTTATGAATAACGAACCCCTTTTCAAATTATGAATAGCGACCCTTTCTTAGATTAAGAATAGCGGTCGTTATGAATAATGACCCTTATAAATAATGAACCCCTTTTTATATTATGAATAGCGACCCTTTTCTTAGATTATGAAAAGCGGCCTTTTTTCTCCTATTAACTTTTAAAACTCCAAATGATTTAATAACTATCCAAGCAGGACCGTGAGTAATAATAATAATAAATGTTTCTTTTATAGCGCATTTCAAAACCGGAGGAATTCTCAATGCGCTTTACATGACTAACTCAATTCCTTCTTCTTCATGCCATTAAATCCATTTCCTATATGATTTGCACGTTTGGTAATACAAGCCGTTTGGTAATACAAGCCGTTCGGTAAAACAAGCCGTTCGGTAAAACAAGCCGTTTGGTAAAACAAAGCCGTTCGGGAAAACAAGCCGTTTGGTAATGCAGTTTGGTAACTTATACGACACCTCGTTGTCTCGTGCACCACAAAACAAAAACGTTATTACATCGACTGTTAGTGAATATAATGTGAAATTATTTGCACAAGCTCAATTATAATAATTGTGTATTTATTTATTATATTCCCGCATGTCTCACAGTAATCAATATAGTACATTTCAAGTATATACATTAAATGCAAAATCTTCCCCCGTAGGAGGGGGAACCCCCCTCCCACCCCCCCCCCCCCCCTGGCTCTGCCCCAGCCCTCGGTCGCTTCGCTCCCTCGGGACTCATTCTTGGCTGTAGGCTGTTGTTGGATCATACATAATGTGGCATATGGTTTATGTTGGAACTGATATACTGTGACACTAAATACAATATTTGCGTGTGTGTTGGGGTGCATATTCATTAGTTTGTCAACTATTATTTTATTTTCTTCGTGAAAATACTGTATATTTAAAATTTCTAGTCGATCAAATCATAACACGCTTTCCAGATACAGTTAATCTTAAGCCCGAATTTCCTAGGTATGCACCAGATTGCACAATTTCAAGTCCAAAAGTGCAAAAGTTCCCTACCTTCGGAGGGGGGGGGGACACCCCCCCCCCCTCCCACACCCCCCCCCCCCCCCCCCCCGCTCAGTCACTTAGCTCCCTCGCAATGTCTCACTCTCACCTCTGGCTCAAAGTTGGCAACCCTGTGAGTGTGGTTGGACATGAACTCCTACACAACAAAATCGTGAGCCCCCTTAGGTCTTTGCCCCCCCCCCCCCCCCCCAATCCAAAACTGCTTCTTGCGCGCCTGCACCTACTTTATATAGTTTCACGGATGCAACCGTGCCTATGCCCTATCATCATACCGGTGGTGGCGCCGCCCACTCTGTGGAGTGTGGACACGTTTAACATGCACGCCCAACAGAAAATACAACTGCACAGTAGCACCAAACACCTGAAAATATAGAACATTACATCTACGCACTTCACTGGCACTGCACTGCATACAGCACCGAATGGAGCTTTTAATAAGGAGATATTTTCATCAAGAATCAAGTAACCATGAGTACGTCGGTTTGGGACCTGACCATAGATATGATTTTGATGATTAGATATC